>JUFY01029446.1:0-26694 GCA_001855655.1 Leptopilina clavipes | reverse complement strand
CTTGATCTCATTGAAACGTATCACGAAGTAATTAATAATATTATTAGTTATTATTCTTATTATGAATAAACGAATAGTAAATAACACAAATAAAATTTTTTTAGAATATTTATAAGACAACAGTGGGTCAAACGTTAGATCTGTTGTCGACGAATCATGGGAAGAAACCTAATTTGAATCTTTTTACAATGGACCGATACAACGCTATAGTAAAATACAAGACTGCTTATTATACGTTTGTTATGCCTGTAAAGTTAGCTATGCACCTCGTAAGTTTTCATTTATAAAATCGAAAATTATTTATTTCGTTATAGTCTCATTGATTTTTTTCAAATTTTCCCATTTTTAGGCTGGAATTAAAGATAAAGAAATGTTTAAACAACCCAAAACATTACTCCTTGAGATGGGCAATTTATTTCAAGTTCAAGATGATTATTTAGATTGTTTTGGAGATCCTCAGGTAACAGGAAAAGTTGGTACAGATATTGAAGAAGGAAAATGCTCCTGGTTAGTTGTTGTTGCCTTGCAACGAGTCACTTCGTCACAACGAAAAATTTTAGAGGTAATAGGCAAATTCTCTATCTATTATTAATCTGAATTTCTGTTTTTCATTCTAATAAACTTTGGAAACAATATTTTTCTGATTCTAGGAATGTTATGGAGTTAATGATCCTGAAAAAGTAGCGAGAGTGAAGGAATTATATCATGAATTGGAATTGCAAACGGTTTACACCGCTTACGAAGAAGAAAAATACAATTTAATCAACAATCGTATAAAGCAAATATCCTACGAAATATTTCATGATTTACTTTTCAAAATGTTAAATAGAATTCATCGTAGAAATAAGTAAGACAATATTATTTTCCCAATCAATTAGAAAAATATTTATTTATATTAGGTACACTTTAATAAGTATGGCATTCCTATATTTTCAGAACAGGTATATGTAATATATTAAGTAGTAAAATTTTTCGAAAAATTAGTGACATATTCCGATAAATATTATTTAATTAATTCGTACTAATTATATATTGCTTCATGATCAAGCGTAATTAATTTATTCACATTAATTACATATTGCTATACATAGTAATGAATAGAATAAAAATAAATTTCATTTTAATGCGCATAAAAGATGTAAAAACCTATAAAATATGTATCTTTAAAAGAATATTTATGCAATAAACCTTTTGAAGCAGAGGGTCATCATGACCTTCGGTATTCATATTATAATTTCAAAATGCCTTTGTCATATAAGAAACTTCAATATGACAAATAATTCTTAGTAGTGCCCTGGCATCTATCACTTAAACAACAAAAATTTTTTTTCCTTTTAAAATGAATGATAAGTACGATTTTACTTGCAAATAATATAATCAATAGTGTGTGCATTATCTTATCTTTAATGAACAACAAAAAAAGTGTCACTAAATATGATTATGCAACATTTTCCAGATCCAATAATGTTCGTAATACGCCTCAAAATTTTCCGAATACCAATGAAGATGAACGTCGTAAATTAATGGCTATATGGCCAGATGTTCTTAGAGATCTTAAAGAATCTAATCTTATATTAGATATTCCTGATGTAATCAGATGGTTAGAAAAGGTATGAAACAATTATTTATTTTCACTTTGAATAACATTTGTAATTTCGATTGAATACTGTTGTTTAGGTAATGCAATATAATGTTCCAAAAGGTAAAATGTCTCGTGCTACAGACCTGATTTTTGCATATAAACAACTTGCCCCAACTGATCAATTAACCGATGAAAATATTCGATTGGCAAGAATTTTAGGATGGTGCAATGAAATGGTATCATAAATTTACACTTGATAATCACAAATAAATTATTTAGGGATCATACAGAAAAAAATGAAAAATTTAATTAAAGTATCGGAATTGTTACCTAATATTCAAATCTTTTTATAGGTGCAAGCATTTTTCTTGATGGAGGATGATATTATGGATAATTCGAAAACTCGTCGAGGACAACCATGCTGGTATCTTAACAACGATATAGGACTTGCAGCCATTAATGATGGGATTTTAATTGAGCAAATGGTATTTCGATTGCTTCGAATGCATTTTAGAGGAAAACCATATTATACAGACCTTCTTGATACATTTCACGAAGTAATTATCGCCTAAACATAAAAATTGTTTCATTAAATTAGATTAATTAGTAATCTTAATAATAATAATAATAATAATAATAATAAGCACAGTCATAGGAGAGATTTATTTACTTTTTTAGAATATCTATTTGACGATATTGGGTCAATCGTTAGACTTATTGTCAATGAATCGAGAGAAAAAACCAAATTTGGATCTTTTTACGATGGAACGATACAATGCCATAGTAAAATACAAAACTGCTTATTATACCTGTGTTTTGCCAGTTATATTAGCTATGCATTTCGTAAGTTTCTCTCATTGAATAACAAAATTTAAAATCATTTAAAAATTATTAAATAAATGTTTTTTAAAAATATCAATTCCCTAAAATTCGTCTAAATTACAGGCTGGAATCAAAGATAGTGAAAAATTTAGACAATCTACAAAAATACTTCTTGAGATTGGCAAATTCTTTCAAGTTCAAGATGATTATTTAGATTGTTTTGGAGATCCTCAGGTAATAGGAAAAATTGGAACCGATATTCAAGAAGGAAAATGCTCCTGGTTAGTTGTTGTTGCCTTGGAACGAGTCACTCCGGCACAACGAAAGATTTTAGAGGTAATTGTGCTTGATATAGAAACTAAAAAAAAACTAGAATAGAAGAAAAATTGAAAATAATTAAAAATATTTTTAATTTTTCTAATATATTTGTAATTATAGGAATGTTATGGAGAAAGTGATTTGGAAAAAGTGGCAAAAGTGAAAGAATTGTATAATGAATTAGGATTGCAAACGATTTACTCCGTTAACGAAGAAGAAACTTACAATTCAATTAATACTCATATAAAACAAATGTCTTGTGGAATGCCTCTTGAATTATTTTTCACAATGCTGAATAAATTTTATCGCAGGAACATGTAAAACCTGCTTTATTGAATAATATTGGTGCAAAAGAAAAATTGATAATAATTTATATTTGGGAATAAAAATAATTCTTAAGTTTTGTAAACAAAACAGAAACATGTTTTTGAACTTTTGTAATATATAATAAAAAATTATGTATAAATTTAAATATATACATTTACCTTTATGTTAGAAGACTAGTACTTTTTCCTTAACCTTTTACGTGGTGCAGAATTCTTTTTAATATTCGTTCGAATTCTTTTCCTAATAGTTTGCTTCAATTTGGGACGTAGAGTCTTCAAACTTTCACTATGTTCTGATGACTTCATGAAAAATTCTTCACATTCTGAGAAACAGTATAAAGTAAAGGTTTAATTTTGAATCAATTGTGGTTAAAATCGTTATTAAAAATTTATTTATTTACCGTTAAATCGAGGATCGTCAATGACAAATAAAAACCTATCAGTGGTACCAACGAAATTTGATGATTCTACTTTTTCTGATTCGAATTTTCTTTCTTTCTTGTATAAATCTTCAGTTGCGTCTTCATCATCAGAAGTGTCATACTTGAAAGCTTTGCTTGAGCTGAATCCAAATATTTTATTTTTTGAATCAGGTTCACATAAAGGCTCAACTTTCTCGTTATCTGGAAAAAATATTCATTTTATAAATATTGTTCATATTATTATTCTATAAGGAATCACACTTATTTGATTTAAATAATCGGTTACTTGACTATTATGAAATAAATACCCAGTTCTGTAGATTCTTTTCCAAATGCTTCCAACAAACTAATTTTTTCTTCTTTTCCAAAAACTGTTGATAATAATTTAGAATCAGAAATCATATAAGAACGTTCTTTCGAAACTTCTGGTATTTCGAGTTTTTCAACAATTTCAATTTCCTTCTTTTTTTTCTTTTTAACTTTTTCTTTTTTCTCTGGTAAAATTTCGTATTCTTGATGCTGTTCATCAGTCGGATCATACCTAATCATTTCTCCAACACTAAAAACAATAATTCATTTTTCATTTCACTTCAACTGGATATAATTAACAATAAAATTAATCCTTTTATTATTAATAAATTAGAATTGTGTTTTCTTTTTTTACCTCTTAGTCTTTTTATCTTTTTCTGTTTGACTCTTTTTAGCAAATATTGGCTTTCCAAGAATACTCCCTAAAATTTCTAATTGCTCCTTTTTTTCATCGGTATGTTCATCAATTTCTTCTTCTTCTTCTTCTTTCTTCCAATTATCTTCAATGTCTTCATCCTCCAAAAAACGCTCATCCACAGTAAATCGTTCGTCATTTCCAATTGAGGATTGAAGTTTTGACAACTTGATTTATTTATGCAAAACAATAGATTTTAGAAGGGAATAATAAAATAAAGTATACGAAACAAATGGAAAAATGTATTTTACCTTGGCTCTAGATTTAGATTTAAATTCGCTATCCTCTGGAAATATAAATTCTTCATCTTCTTCATCACTTTCTATCAATAATTTTGGTTTTTTTGGTGTTTCAATTTCTCCCTCATCATCGAATCTTATTCGTTTACTTTTGGAAGCAGTATCCTTGCAAAGAAAAATTATATAATGCATTAAATATAGAAAAGTATTGACATTAAAATTTTTTAAACAAAGTACCATAATGTTTTTATTACTTACAGTTCCATCAAAAGATATTCCTTGTTTTGACACAGATTTCATTTTGGCACGTTTAGCGTTTACCACGTGATGTCAATTTTCAGTTGAGGTTAGGTTGCTCGGTGCAGGAGTATTGCTTGCTCTGCTCCGAAAATTATAGCGAATTCGGTTATCTGCTCTGAGAGTGATCTTGCTCGGTGCAGGAGTATTGCTTGCTCTGCTCCGAAAATTATGTACTCTGCTCTGTCGCACTCTGTGACGTCATGAGCACTGGCAGAATGCAAATCTAGAGCAGAGCAGCCAAACCGAATGCTCCAAGCGCTCTGCGCCGGAGTGGATTTGTCAAACCGAACATGCGACTCCTGCTTGGAGCACTCTTAGAGCACTCCGGTGCAGTTAACCGAATTCGCTATTATGTACTCTGCTCTGTCGCACTCTGTGACGTCATGAGCACTGGCAGAGCACTGCTATGTGTTCAGCCCTGTTAAAGTGACAACTTCACAAAGGTCACGCCGACATAAGTGTCATATGTTGACAACGTTGGCGAAATAAAATAAAATACAAAAATAGTGTAAATTACATCACTTTTTCAGAAAATCACAAATAACAGGTAAAGCATTTTACTTTCTAATAAGTCTTATAATTTTTATTATTCGTTATTACTATAATAAGTATTTTTAAAAGGAAAATTGATACATTTATAGGTTATACTTATTGTATTTTTATTTTCGTTTTATTTAAAGGTTTAAAAGAACAGGTTTTATTTTTTCACAGAAAATTAATTAATAAGCATGAATAAATTAATTAGATTGTCAAAAATTTAAACTGTTTTGTATAATAAAATTTATTTGATTTTTAAAGCAAATACGTAACTCAAAAATGACGAACGAACTGTCAGAAAAGATTTTGGAACATTTATCAAAATGTGATAAGGTGAATTCTCTTGATTTGGCGAGTATTTTTCAAGAGGATCATCAAAAGGTGATTGGAGCTATCAAAAGTATTCAAACGATAGGAAATGTAAGTTTATACATTTAGAATTAATCTCTAACTTATAGAAGATTTATATCATATTCTAACTTTTTTTTCTTTTCTTCGCAGATAATAAATGTTGAGCAAATAAGTACAAAGAAATGGGAACTTACCGAGGAAGGTCATCATGTTTTAAAATTCGGAAGTCATGAAGCTGCAGTGTATAATGCAATTTCTGAGGATGGTACAGCTCAACCTGAGATTATGAAAATTGTGCCTTACGCAAAGGTGGGAATTTCTAAAGCTCTCGCTGCTGGGTGGATTGAAATAGATAAAAATAATAAGTCTTTGATTAAAAGGAAAGTGGCGTCTATTAACGATGTTGCACAAAATCACTTGATGAATCTCAATGACGTACCAGATAATGTTAAACTAGACTACAAGAAAAGAAAACTTCTACAACAAATGTAATTATAAAATTCTGTTACTAAACTAATTCGTCAGGAATTACTGAATTTCAATTTAATTTTGAATTTAATTAACATTTTTTACAGAGTGATAAAGAGTGTAATATTGAGTAAAGGCGAATTCTTTTTAACGAAAATTGAAAAACAAGAGGCTGATCTAACAGCCGATTTATTGGTCAATGATGCGTGGAAAGAGAAAAAATTCAAGCCCTATAATTTTGATGCATTGGGTTCAGCTTTAGAAATTGGTCATCTTCATCCATTGTTAAAAGTGCGCAGTGAATTTAGAAAAATTTTCCTCGAAATGGGGTGTGTAAAAATTGACTGAATTAATTTTTTTTCTGGCCAATTCTCCAGGGGTTATTAATTTTAAAAAAATGGTTTTAGATTCACGGAGATGCCAACAAACAATTATATTGAAAGTTCTTTCTGGAATTTCGACGCTCTTTTTCAACCACAACAACATCCGGCGAGAGACGCTCATGATACTTTTTTCATATCAGGTAAAATTTTTATTTTCTCAATTAATTTTTTGAAACATTAATTTAATTATTATGATTTTTTTTAGATCCGAAATTAAGTACAAACTTTCCGGAGGATTATTTAGAGAAAGTAAAGAAAGTTCACAGTGTCGGTGGTTATGGATCGCAGGGTTACAGATACGATTGGAAAATAGAGGAAGCGCAAAAAAATCTTCTTCGTACACATACGACAGCCGTTAGTGCGCGCATGTTACATAAATTAATGTTGAACGGTAAATTTAAGCCCGTCAAGTATTTTAGTATCGATCGTGTTTTCCGGAATGAAACATTAGACGCGACTCATCTCGCGGAATTTCATCAAATTGAAGGTGTCGTGGCTGATTATAATCTTTCGCTGGGAGATTTAATTGGCACCATTTACGAGTTCTTCCGTAAACTCGGAATCACACAACTTGAATTTAAACCGGCCTACAATCCATACACAGAACCGAGTATGGAAATATTCTGTTATCACAATGGTCTTGGTAAATGGATTGAAATTGGAAACAGTGGAATGTTTAGGCCCGAAATGTTACTTCCAATGGGTATTCCAGAGAATGTCAACGTCATCGCCTGGGGATTGTCATTGGAGAGGTAGTGGAAACATTTTAAATATCGTATAATAATTTTCATAATTTTGTTTTGCATCATTTTAAATCAATTTTCATTTTTCAGGCCCACGATGATCAAGTACGGTTTGAATAATATTAGAGATTTAGTGGGACCTAAAGTCGATCTGCAAATGGTTCACGATAATCCTTTCTGCCGTTTAGAAAAGTAAATAAGTATTTAAAAAATGTTTTTTCATTAATGTTGATTATTCGTTAAAATTAAGATTTGATAGTTTAATAAAATATTTCAATTTCTATTCATCTGTTTTTCATTTAAAAAAATAAATTTCTTCTTTTTGCCTGAATTCTAACTCAAAAACAAATATTTCATCTTGACAGAAACGATTCCAGATCGGTGCAAAAAAATGAAAAAGAAAGCGAGGAATTATTTACATGTGCTACACAAGGAAGAAATGAAGATAATTGGAAAGAGATGATTATTTTTTGTGATCCAAAATATCCGCCGTATTCTTTAGAAACAATAATATCCGTTTTAAAGAAAATATTTACAATTTCTGTATCTGTACATTTACATTCGTCAGTAGGGAAAATTTCTCCTTCACTTGTGAAATTTTGTTCGGAATTTATTAATAATTGTCAAAAATCGTCTGATCTTGTCATTATTGTTATTTGGCGAAATGTGGGTGTTAATCCGCGAATGAATATCACGAGTTCGCGGGAAATTGTTGGTGAAATTAATATTGCACGATTTTTTAATCGACTGATCGAAAGGAGGAAACCAAGTCTTTTAAAATACGAAAGTAATGGTGATATTTACGCGAATAAAATTGACAATATCCTTGATAGGATTCATCAAGTTTTGTTTAGTTCAGATTGTCGAAATAAATTAAACAGTTTACGTGATTTGCAAGTTGGACGCTATTTCTTAGGAAATGAAATTTCAATAGCCGATATAGTTTTTCAATCAGTTTGTCGACAGATTCGTGATTAGGTAATTATATTATTCAAGGCTGATATTTTAAAAATAAATTTTATAAAATTGAAAACAAAAATTTGTTATTATTTTATAAATAGTCTATCAAAAAATTTATATTTTGAAATAGAAAAATATTTTTAAAAGCTTAAAAAAAATAAAAATTATTTTTAATTTATGTTAAGTAATAATTTTTTATATCTTATAAGAGATGAAAAAATTTTAATTTATTTTAAGAAATATATAAATTGGTAAATTTCATTTATTTGAGACAACAAAGAACAGGTATTATTTTGTAAATTCCGTCTTTATTTTCATTAATCATAATTTAAACCATTCTCCTCAATAGTTCATTAATTTTGTCTTCCCTGTTTCCAAAGTCACCGCCCTCAACATAGTGGTTGGTCTTCTTTCTCCAACCTCCGTTTGGTGTGTTGAGCTGTAAAACAAACAAAAAAAATATCACAATTTGTTAGGAAAATATTAATTCTATTATTAACAAAAGCTAAAAGTAATTATTTAACCAATCCTTTATTAAATTCTATTTTTTCTATTAATTCAATATTGAGTCAGTTAAAAATTCATTTTCACTGACGATTTAAAATAATTAAATGTGCAAGAAATTCGAAACTTTACGCAAATGAAACGTAAAGAAAAAAAGGAATATCTCGTATTACTCTCCAACATAATAGGAAGTGATAGACAATTAAGTATCAATCACAATGCCTATGTTGGTAATAAAATTAAAAAAAGAAACATTTATAAATTATATTTTTTGTAGAAAAATACTTCACCTTGAATGGCCATAAAAAGTTGCTGCAGTACTTGAACTTTGGACCGACAGTGAAAATTTCATGGATCAAATCCTCTGTACAGATTATGTTTGATCTTCCTGAAAACAAAAATATTTATTCTTTTATTTTCTAACAAAAATAAAATTTCAATCATTTTAGTATTAACTTTCTCTTATTTAGAAGAAAAGAATAAAAAATAAAATTATTCTGTTTAAAAATGTATGAATCGTGTCTAACCCAATTACTAAGAAACAAATAGGGTGTTTTTAAAAAAATTCAGTTAATTTTCGACAAGATGGAAGGGAACCGCTTAAATAAATCGACGATTGCCATGGACTTGTCGCACAATTATTAACTTTATCAATAAACAAAATAAATGCAGAAACTCACCCAATTGACTTTCAATGATGGAATTTGAAGTAATTGGTATTCTTTGACGATTGATTTTAGCAAAACCTCTTTTGTAAATCAATTCTCTGACAGATTTCAGATTTGGATATCCCCATGTAATGTAAGGATCGACAAGTCTGAGCATGTTAATTGTTGCTTTGTTCAATTTAACAAAGACTCCATTATTGATCTGAAGTAGACGGAAAAGCTTCAGAACTTTACGAACTTTTGGTGCAACTTGGTTCACACTAAAATTTGAAAAAATAGTTAAATATCAATAATAATTACTATAAATCAGTTTAGAAAAAAGAATATTTTTGCCATTAACTTACCCCCGAATACGCATAACGAAAGCCAAACGTGCCTCGCCAGGAATATAATAATTTCCACGGTTTTTGGCTTGTCTCTTGAGCCTGATTTCATCTCGTTCTTTCATTCGGTACTCCTTTACATATTGTTCAGCTCGCTTGAAGATTTCCTTCCGTTTCTTATAATGTTCTTGACGCTTCTAAGATTTTTACAAAAAAATGTTTAATTAGTATAAGTATATAGAAAATTTTCAATAAATTTATAATTATTTTAGAAATAAATTTTACCTTGATGGAAGTCTGAAAGCGAACTGCTTTAGCGGTATCGCGCCGCTTTCTTCTCTTCAGTACCGATTCTGGTACTGCGGGCAGCTTTTTAGCCACGGTTTCTTTTTTACTGTAAACAAAAATTCCTCTTTTAAAAAACACTATTTTGCTTATATTATCAATAAGCTGAGTCATAATTTTGATAAACAATGGAAAAAATAAGACATTTTTTCACGAATAAAATATTGATTTCATTGTCAGAAGAGAGTATTATTGACAAGTATAAGACATGAAACAAACGACTCGAATTTGTATTGACATTAAACTAAACACTTTTTAAAATTTATGAAAAATTAACTTTCTAGGCACACAATTTTAATATCTAATTAACTTACACATTGCAAATTTGTAAATTATTGAACAAAATGTAACACATGCACTTTTTAGGTTAGGTTCACTCGCAATGACATTACTGATAATGCTGATAATTTATAATAAACTCGTAAAAAATATCGATCACAATACATAAAGAACATTTTGCGGAATAAATTATTGAGTTTATCAGAACGAATTGTTTGGCAAAATCACAGGATGTTAACAGATTTTTAATGAAATTTTGAGAACTACTTACGCGTCGGCCATGTCTTCATCCAGAAAGAAAAAACAATCGCTTGAAATTGTCCCTTATTACAGTCTATCAAACTTTAAAAAACTCTCCCTAGCAAGATCACAAACTGGCGCCAACTGAAGGGTAAAAAATTACTAACAGTACTTTAGGGTTGATAAGGTAACAATTTCAATTCTCTGAAGGTAATACTATATTTCTGAAGCTAATTAAATACAATCTATTGTATCTTGTCTAAAAAGTAGATTTATTTGACAGTGTTTTTCTTTTTCAATAAAAGAAATTAAATAAAGAACTCTTTAGATATCACAATATTAGAAAAAATAAGAAGTATGAGAAAAAATTCCTACTTTATCTATCGATCCCTGTCCCTAGCTATTAATTTGTCTAAACTGATCTTCCCAACCCTGGACTGTTAGTAAATAAAAATCAAATCGAATTTAAAAACTAAATAGTCTAACAATTTTATATATTTACAGTTCTAATACTAATTGTTATAAACTAATTAAGTTTATGTGTGAAATATATCTTTAATAAAAGTATTTGACAGATTATTGAACATAGTTATAGTTTACGAAAAGGAAATAAATCAACACATAAGGACCTGACAGCTAGAGCGTGACAGTTGTCACAGTTTTTAAAAATTAGTTTTAAAACAGAAATTAAATACTTAATTCATTAATTTTCTAAACAAGTGGATATTTCTAGTTTCAGAAGAACTCTCAACTAAACATTGCAAATAAATAATGAAGACTATAACCTAAAAATACTTAGCAAATTATGCCAGAAACATAACCTTAAAATAAACGTCAAAGAGAAGACAACAAAGTTTCAAACAGCTCTAAAAATAATTGATCGTTTACAGATAAAGTATAGAAAGTATACACTAAAGTGGAATGATTAAAGTTAATTAATTTCTAAATATTGTTACGCGTGTGAAAATACTGTGTTTAAGAAGTTAAAAGAGAAAAAGATGGAAGGAGTTTGGTGCGCGTGGATTAAGCGCACGATATGAATCCACTCCCTTTGGAGCAATTGTGATGTGGGGATCATCCTCCAAGAGAAAAGTGTCGTATATTCGCTTTTAAAACTGTACAGTTTCTTTCTATTATAATCGTCAAGGGATTTTAATTGTTTTCGCGAACCGCATTTGTTTCTAAAAATCGAATAAAACTTGCTTCTTGCATAAATCTCGTCGGTTTTTCTATGTCGGCTTGGCTACGAATGGCGGCTGTCAAATCGTGGAAAGTGTTCTCAGATGAAACAGTTTTGGAGTACCTTGTGATTTTCGCAAAGATCAACAATTTCAGTTGAGAGGGCCTTGAAAGAAAAGCAGAGGGTGTCTGAAAATTCTATGATTTCCTGTTTATACCACGTTATTAAGTACTACTTTTATGACATCCGGAAAGGAAACCATGGGGTAAGCAATTATACGAATTGATATTTCGCCTACTTTTAAGGGTGGATAAGCTAAGAATGTAAAATATCCTATTAATAAGTAAAAATAATCATTAATTCCGCCTCATTGGCATGAAATATATTGAGTCGGTGTTTTTTTTCTGCCGGATCAATTCTGATCGGGTTTAACAAAGTTTATTTTAAGACACGAGTCGATTGGAGCAGCGATCTGAAAAACTGCACTTAATTTTTTTTTCATATTTTCTTTTACGTACAGTATACACGTAAACTAGTCAATTGTAATTATTTTCTTTTCATGCACACATATTCTCTTGATTTGTAAATGGTAATGCGATCTTTCGTAATTATTGTTAGTCATTTTAATCGAACGAGGAAAAAAGAAACCGGCTCTGATGCACATGGATAAACTCGGAATGGAGATAATTATTCATTTACGGAGCATTTTCTTTGTGTCAGGGGAACATACTTACACATTTAAATCGATGCATAAACATCAATTGTGCTTATTTTTTCACCCTCTTTTCTTTTCATTATTGACAAGTGTGCGTT
The DNA here is from genome assembly GCA_001855655.1 of Leptopilina clavipes. Classification (NCBI taxonomy): domain Eukaryota; kingdom Metazoa; phylum Arthropoda; class Insecta; order Hymenoptera; family Figitidae; genus Leptopilina; species Leptopilina clavipes. Next base: position 14,167 of record JUFY01029446.1, on the reverse strand, counting down.
AATTCATGTACATGATCTACTATTGAATTAAGAACGATGTTTATAATTACGACACAATTTATTCTTCGAATTTAATATTTAAGAATTTTTAACCGTGAATTGTAAACATTTTTTTTAATTCGTTTGTTTGTTTGAGAACTAATTGTTTTATGACAAAAAAAAAAAATATAATTTATAAGACAATTTTAAATTGTCTTTGATGATATTAATTAACGTGAATTTTAGGGAACAGCCGATTTTCACGTGCAAGGCGCACGTGTTTCATATTGATCCAAAGACAAAAAGATCATGGGTGTCAGCATCCACGGCAGCAGTTTCAGTTTCTTTCTTTTACGATTCAACGAGGAGTTTGTATAGAATTATTTCTGTCGATGGCTCAAAGGTAATTAAAATTAATTGCAAGAGACAAAGTTTCTAATTAATTTTTTTTGTTAAATTTTCAATTCCAATTTGTACAATTAAAGAATTTTTCCCAGGCGGTTATTAACAGCACAGTCACGCCCAATATGGCATTTACGAAGACTTCACAAAAATTCGGTCAATGGTCGGATGCGAGAGCAAATACAGTTTATGGTTTGGGTTTTTCATCGGAAGCCGAATTAGCTAAAGTTAGTTTTATACTTGAGACGAATTAAATTACATCCTTCTGAATAATTAATTGAAAAATTAATTGATTATGTGATTTTGAATTTTACAGTTCATTGAAAAATTCCATGAAGTTAAGGAAGCTACAAAACTCGCTGGCAGTAAATTGCAATCGAATAGTTCGTCCGTTACACCTGCAACAAGTGCTAATGTTAGTCCAATTACATCACGATCTGGAATGACATCCGGCGATCAAGATTTAATTGACCCACCAAATTCGTCAATGATGAATTCCAATATGTCAGCGTCAAGTAATCAAAATTCCAATGCAAATATGATAGCTACTCAGAATAACGTTTCATCGGTGAGTAGCAGTCCTTTACTTGGAGGTTTATGCCAGGTGAAAGATGAAGAATTGAAAAATGCATTACACTCGAGATCACAAAGTATCTCACAACAAAGTACCGAGAGTCCTCAACATCAAGGAAAATCATCTCAGCATAATGCAGCTCAAAGTGGTCAATCGGGCGAAATGCAACTCAAATACGAGAATGATAGGTTGAAACTTGCACTCGCACAAAGTTCTGCCAATGCCAAAAAATGGGAGGTGAGGAAAATTTTTTTGTTAAATTGTTAAATCTTTTATTTTTGTTTCCAGTGAAAAATTAATTACGATTTTGAAAATTTCTTAAATTATTTTCGTTAATAGGTGGAGTTGACTAATTTAAAAACGAATAATGCGAGATTGACTAGTGCTCTTCAGGAGTCAACAGCAAATGTTGATGAATGGAAGAGGCAGTTGCAACTTTATAAAGAAGAGAATACACGAGTAAAGACAAGATATGCAGATTTAGAGGCTGGCAAAATTGCCGAAGGAAATGTTGAAGCATTAAGGTTACGAGTTGAAGCCTTGGAAAATGAACTTAGAACACGAAATGAAGAAATCAAAGCATTTACAATGGCGACTAAAAATAAGGACTACATGGTATGTAAAAAGAAATTTATTTCTAAATTATAATTATTTTAATTATTTTAATCAACATGAAATCGTATTTCAGGAATTTTTTAAAGATAAAAATTTTATATATTAATGGAATTTTTTCCGTTTAAAAAAAATGAAAACTAGTTTGACTGTATTTTTCTGTCAAATGGTTATAATTTGGCAGTGCAATTTGCACTCGCTGGATTAATGAAAAATGTAATTTTACAGGTTTTACAAAAGGAGAATTCAGAGCTTCGTGACATGTTAAACGTGGTTCATGAACAATTGGAACTTGCATTGAGTGCCAATAAAGTTCAAAAACAAAATTTGGACACATTAAATGCCAGATTAGCTGGACATATTCAAGATTTAGTCACGGTACATCGAGAAATTTCAAATACGTTACAAACTTAAGAGTCCTTTTAAAGAGACTTTTTTTTATATCGACCATTAGATTTATATGTGCGAATGACTATATATTAATTCTACAAAGGGTTGTGTTGTAGCTGAATACCTGATTTAAAATCGCACTATAGATATTTACTCTCGCAGAGTAAATCTTTTTTACTTTTTTTTTTAATTATCATTATACATTTAGTGTTTTAGTAGGACTTGGAATATTTTAAGTGATAGGCAATTTTTTAGTTTTGAGACTGTTTACCTTTTCGTAAATTTTACGAATTTTTCGGTAAAAATGATTTTTGAAAGAGTGTTTTTTTCCCCTTAAAGGTGAAATTTGCCTTGAATTTTTAATTTCGTATTTTACTTTCTTTTGAAGTAAAAATTTTGTTTTAAAAAAGTGTTTTTACAAAAATATTCAAACACTGTGTTCATAGAAAATTTTATCTGAAAAGTACTGAACAACATGAATTTTGAATTTTGAGATAGTTGTTAAACATATCATAAGAATTCCATTTTGCACAACAGCATCTAGTGTTTTCAGTACACATTCTATCTATGCAGAACACAATCCAAATGAGAGAAAAAAAAAAGATGCACAATGATAGTACGAGTTAGTTATTTTTTATTCGAAAATCTATTTAATTTTTAATCGTAAATTTATATCGATGGAGAAATAATTCTATCGCTACTATTAGTCATAAGTTGCTTTAGAAAGCCATAAACATACTAACAATTTATTTTCATTTTCATACAATGATTCTTGTGCTTCCAATCGAAAAAAAATTCGAATAAGCGTTTAAGCTTTTTTTTTTTAATTTTTTCAAAGCAAGAATCTGAAATTGCTTTATTTTGTGAATATATTGTGTTCAATAGAAACTCTGTGCACATTAGTTTTAATTATAATTTTGTGCACAAGATTTTTCCCACTATAATCACGAAGACCAATAAATAGAAAAAAAAGAACACAATGGAAAAAATTGTGAGCAATATTAAAATAAGATAAGCGAGTTAATAATAAAAGAATATTTACTCGTAAATAATTGTCATATTTAGTGTTTAGTAGAATTGTTAGAAAGAAGTGAAGCTAGAAATTAAAATGATCTGTTAATTGCACAGAGTTTCTATTGTATTTTTTTAGCTTGTGATGTCAGAAGTGATTTTCATTCGAAAGAAAATTCGTTGAAACATTATTTCTAATTACTAAATAATATTTATTTTGTCATTACATTATGTATACTGAATATTATTTAGTATTATGAAAATATTATTTAGTAATAGAAAATATTATTTACTAATAATATTATTAATTAATGAGCTGAATATAATATAATATGAATGCATTTATTAAACTTCACATCATTTTGATGCTTCTGGCATTGCAAAAAAAAAATGCTCAGGTGTGAAAGGAGATAATTTACAGAAAAAATAATATAGATACAACGATATTCAGGACGATAAAATTTTCTTTTTAGAAAAAATTTCCCATCAATGTTTTTTGGCGAGGAAATAATTTTTAATGTCCTGAAATATTCATTCGAATTATTTGTCTAATTGAATTTACTGCGTAGTTAAATATTTGTAATTTGTCCATAATTAAAATTTTATTGAAAAAAATTTGAAAATAAGGTAAATTTTTGCACAATAGTGAAAAAATTTTAAACATGTCAAAATGCGCATTATAAAAAGAAAATTAACTCAATTTTCCAGCCACTTTGTGAAGATACATTTAATAAAAAATTTAAAGTTAGACCGATTAGAATAGCTGGAGCTTTAAATATGATAATTTATGATGAACAAAAAAGAACAGTTTTTATTGTATTATTAATGCTTTGTATAGGCAGAAGAGAAAACGAAAAAAAAATGTTAAAGAGATGAATTTTAAATTTGTGAAATTGGAGGAGAGCCTCACTTGCCATAATATTGTAATCTTATTAATAATCCACGTGAAAGGCTTCCAGCCATATTGCTAGTGTTGTAATTTTCATAATTAAGGAACCGTTCATTCTCTTTCAACTAACAATTATTTATTAATTGTTTATTCATTATTATTTGCGTCGTTTAATTAAAAGAGAAATGCAACGCATTACATGACATGATCGATTTTCATATTATACGTTTCAAAACTTTCAACTAACTTAAAACTTTAGCAAATTTATTTTATAAAATAATTTTATTTTCTAATAATATTATAATTGTATTTAATAGTATTACTATAATTTTTTATTTTTACTGAAAAATACTCGTAATTGTGAGATTAAATTTTCTTCTAAAATAACATCTGAGTGCTTCTGTACATTCGCTTTAGCAAAGATTTCAGCCAGAAATGGAAAGAATATTTTTGCTTTCCGGAACCAAAGAAACTAGAAAAATTCTCTCTCGAAAGAAAGAGAGATTATAAATTTAGATCGTGTAAATTATGTGCCAGACTGAAATTTTGTCGAGTTTAATGCACATTAGAAAATCTAATTTAACGAAATATATTTTACTTTGCTCAAGCAATCGTTGAAGTACGAATAACTGACTTTTTTAAAATATACATATAGGGGAGACCGGGGCGTAGTGGCTAACTTTTTACTCTTTGTTATTTTACTTCGTCATTTTTACATTATTTAAATGTTTATCCCACAGAAAAGTTACTCTAGTATTTCAGCTTTCTTTTTTAAAAAAAAACGTCCCGATATCTCTCCTACTTTTTTTTCTAGAACGGTTTTTCTGGAGTAATGCAGAGCTTTCAATACGCCCCAGGCCGGGGCGTTATGGCTAATAAGTAAAATTATTATTTTTAGTTCAAATTTTATAATATTTGAACTAAATATTGTTAATTAAGGTTTGTACATTAAATTTATTATATAAATTATTGAAAATGAAACATATTTAACTAAAACTTTTAATTTTTTTGCGAAATATCTTTAATCAAAGTAATAGTCTTTAATCAAAGTAAAAAACTGTATAATAAATTTATTTTAATGAATAAAATTACTTGATAATTAACACTTAAATTACAATTTTTTAAATACTTTTTTGATCTCTGAAATAGTTTTCAAAGCAAAATTATTTTTTTTACAATAATCCTATAAGAAATGCACTAGCCATCACGCCCCTGGCAATACTAGCCATTACGTCCCGGGAGTACTTGTCGAATATTTTGATATTTTTTATCAATACAGTAAGTGTTAATCAAAAATCTCCTATTGTCCCTTAAAAATAAATGTTTCGAGCTCAAAACGTGATATTGATTGATTTTTTAAAGTTATTTTTGAAAAAAATATAACAAATAATGAAAATGTTTAAAATTTACTTTGGTGTGTCAAAATTAGTTTTTCTACTATATTTTCTACAATTGTGAATGAATACCAATGAAACTTGCTACAAACTTGCAGTACACCAAGTACATTAACTTGAGTGGGGAGTGAAATTATTTCGACTTAAGACTTTTAAATAAATTACAATTATTCATTACGCCCCTTAGCTTTTACGCCCCGGTCTCCCCTACACTAATTATTATACCGTATTTGTAATTTGTAATTAGTCATCAGAATGAAAATTTGGATTTACAGCAAGATAATGAAGCAAAACTTAATAGATTCTGGAATTATGGAATAAATCGACCTTGAAAGACAGTATATATATATATATACATACAAGTTTGAAGGGCAGGTAAAATGCATGTTCGCGAATTGCATAATGATGCACAGCCCACAGTGCAATCACTGGTGTTGAGGAGGAATCGGGAGAGAAGAAAAAAGTAGCAATTTCCACTGCTCTGTAATTTCGCATTCCTTATTACGCGGCTGCTTCGCGGCGCCTACAAACTTTATATATATATATATCCTTATATGCTCCTCCGTTCCATATGATTCTTCCCTTTCACTAAACTCGCAGCATCTTTCCCTTATATATGCTAATTCTTATCTCTTAATCTTATCACAGATTATCTTAACCCTTTCGTATAATACCCTAGAACCCTTATCTTAATCCAATGTAATAATTATAATGGGGCACAAGAATGCATAAAAATATTCTCTTTTCAGCTTGAGAGAAAATTACGACAATTAGTACAATAAAAAAAGGATCAAGTTACCAAAAAAGAAAATTCGAGTTAAACAAGTCAAAAGTATTATATAACAACACTGTAAACGTAAAAGTATCAATTTGATATTTTTAAGTTAAAACTTAAAACTTAAAAACATTAAAAGTTAAACTTAAAAGTATCAAATTGATTTACTTTTACGTTTACAGTGAAAAGACCGAAAAGGAACCAAGATGTCAGAAAAGGTATAGAAAAAGACAGCAATAATCCTGATGGATTAATTCCCGCTGATGTGAAGAATAGTTCAATTTGGTATATAGAGTTTTTGAGACACGATGCGTCATCATTGAACAAGTCTAAGTAGGTATCGACACATTTTGATGACGCACACGCATGTAATTCATCATCACTGAGCCATAAGAAGAAAGTTGTCGATGAAAGGGTACGAATCAGCAAAACGAAATTATGATAACATATGGAAAAGTGAAAAGCAACATTCAGATTGTAACACAACATATACCGCACTGATTTTAGAATTACTTATTTGTGTTTTTGAATAATCCTTGTGCAAATATTCAACTGTAATTGCTTAATTTATACTCATCATATACCCTAGTGTCACAGAAAACCCGCAAAGGGATCAAAACGTTGCAAAATGACACTGCTTTCTTGGATCATTTCTACAAATTGATCCAAAAAGCAATGATATCATTTTGCAACATTTTTATCCCTTTAGGTTTTCTGTGGTGATAATGAGACATTGAGACATTAAGATATTCGGAAAGAAGACAAAGATACAGAAAGATATGCTTTTGAAAAAACTATGTGTTCGTTTAGGCACTAAAATACAGATTAATGTTGCCTTTTCTGTTTAGCTGCATCTGTCCATTAATATTCCCAAGGAGTAAATTGACATCATGGCTAAAATAATCCAAAAGGGTAAACCCTTAATTGGCCCCAACCGAAAATACAATAAACAGCTAGAAATATGCGGCAATGATTGAGAAAAGTTTCTTCTCCTACAGTAATGTTTGTCAAACCAATTTGGATCTATGCGTGACCTCTCAATTAACTGGGTTAATTATCTAACATCTTCCATTATCTGCAATTTCAAGTACAAAAAGGAACAATGAATCTTCATCGCAAGATGATTTAAATGTTTAATCGCCAAAGAGAGTCATCCTGGATGCAAAGAATTTGCTGCTTATAAAACTAAGTGCAGGACGTTTTTAAAAATGGGTTTTTCAAAAAGGATTTTTAGAAAATGATTTTTAGAAAAGGATTGTGGTTTTTAAAAAGAGAGCCGTGCCTCTCCTAGATAATTGGTCAACATTTCCGGAAGAGAAGCGATAGTGTGTAGAACTTCTTGATTCATTCGAGTACTTTTAAGCATCTCTTGGGTGAATTGTGACCTGCAATTTAGAAGCATATATCGGTAATGTGGATACATACTGTGAGTTCGGATGGAACTCGTAGTTCTACGACGTTATAATAGATATATAGGAAGTAGAAGAGAGAGGTTTGCCATCGACTAAAGGGGACATACCGGCTGTTATAAACTCGACCCAAGAAGTATTCGTTCTATCTGCTTTAACAACGACGAGCGCGCGCACAGGGCCGTCTGAATCTCATACAGGCCTTTAATAAAATTTGCCATCGTTTTCTATAAAAACACTTCTCCAATAACTCCTCAAACAAAATATAATCCAATTTTTTCAAAATATCAACAAAAGTTCATTGAATCATAAAAAGAACATATTCGACAACTAATTCCATCATCAATTTTCAATCTATATAGTCATGATACTTTCTTCCGGCTAATAAAAGAATTCTGCTTTCAATAAGAAATACATTTCTAAATAGTATACGAAATCGTACTAAAAATTATTTGACCAAAGCAAGGAAATGAATTTTGAATTTATTCTTGTATACAAAGATGACTGATATCTCTTTTTAAGAAGAGTTTCATGAGCAATTTAATACCACGTCTTAACATTCCTTCGTCCCCTATCGTCGCAAACTATTCCTAGAACCAATGTCTATCAAAGTATATGTAACACTGGACAAACAAAAAGCCCTTATCTAGAACTAATGCCACAATCTTTTCAATGTAAACAGGAAACTTGTTTACCTCCATAATTGGTGGTAATCTTGGAGAAAAATCCGAGAAAATTCTCTTACGTTCATAAAAACTCGTTCAGTCTGCTAATAAAGTTTTACAATGACCTCTGGGACCCGAGGACATAAACTTCCGCACATAGAGACTGTATAATAGGAAAAATATGAAATTATTGCCGAAAAATATCAGTTTTATCTGTTGCAACTACAAGCAAATGATAGAATTATGCTAGAGCTGTTTAAAGATAATTAATTTTTTCTCTCCAGTTGCCAAATGTAAACGTACTTTGTGTTAGATTGTTTAAAATTTTTTTTTTTGAAGAAATCCTTGTCGGAAACAACAACTGAAGCTGTAGTAATTCGGTCACTAATGCAGTTTGGAACAAACAAACTACAGACAAACAAACAAACAAAAAAAGCAGACAGATAAACAGACAGAAAAACAGACAAACAAACAAACAAGCAGACAAACAGACAAACAGACAGACAAACAAGCAGACAGACAAACAGACAAACAAACAAACAAACAAACAGACAGACAAACAGACAAACAAACAGACAAACAGACAGACAAACAAACAGACAAACAGACAAACAGACAGACAAACAGACAGACAAACAGACAGACAAACAGACAAACAAACAGACAAACAAACAAAGAAGCAGACAGACAAACAGACAAACAAACAAGCAGACAAACAGACAGAAAAACAAACAAACAAACAGACAAACAAACAAACAGACAAACAGACAGACAAACAGACAAACAGACAGACAAACAAAGAAGCAGACAGACAAACAAACAAGCAGACAAACAAACAAACAAACAAGCAGACAAACAAACAAACAAAAAAAGCAGACAAACAGACAGAAAAACAGACAAACAAACAAACAAGCAGACAAACAGACAAACAAGCAGACAAACAAACAAACAAACATTAAGAATTGAATTAGTACAGACTAATTCAGTTGTTTGTCATCTAGATGTCTTATAAAGTATGTAAAATTTTGAATCTCTACTTTAGAGCTTTGGAACTTAAATTTTGTGGTCCTTGCCACAGTTCTGATTCGACTTGGCTTTTCGGCGATAACGGTCATTTGGGTAGGCAAAGGGTTAACAGATAAACCTAGAGGGCTTTTAATGTTGAGACACAATATCTGAATGATTAGTCCCCAACTTTGGACGTTCAGCCGGAACATTCATTTTTCTCCATCAGTGATTTTGATTTCAGTTGAGTGATTGCTTACTGATATGTGAAATTTTAAGCAGACCTAGAAGACCTTAATATATCTAAATACACGTATTTCTCATTACGCTAAATATTTAGACACTCGAAACTATATCCTACAGTCGTAAAATTGGTGAAATCTGTTAAAAACAGACGAACCTAATCAGTTTCCTTTTTAGAGTTTGAATACATCCTTTCGATTATTCTAATACCATAAGATTTTGAAGGACCTAAGAGAAGAAACCAAAGGATATGAAAATGATGATATGAAAAGAGATTCTCCTGCTGGATTATTTCAGCTGTCGCATTACATCTCACGGGGTCTCGTGTTTTTTGTGCGTGAAGAGTTTAAAGATATTTCGCGAGACTCTCCTGGCTTGTGGTTACGATAGCTCATCGTGCATAAAGGCGGTACTTGCCAAGTATATAAGGCGCTTTACTGCTTCTCCTCTTTGCTTAAAACTGCCAACCTCTGCCACCTCCTCATCGTGACTGTATACCACTACCAAGTAAACCTCTCACGCCCCTTACACCTTCCTCGCCCAGAGTCCTTCTATCTTGGCGTGTCTCTCGGCGACTTTTTTTTCTTCTTCTTTTTATCCTCCCGCGTCTGCCGTAACTCCTTCTCCCCCCTTCTCCTTCTCATATATATATATATATATATATATTCAACGCTCTCTCGCTCCTCGTCCCACGCGTTTGTTTTTTCTCTCTGTTTTCTTCACGTTTTCTTCTCTCACGTTAGAGAGTGAACCACGTGTGCGATCAGCCGTGCACGCGAACGCGACTCCAGTCCATTTCTGCCAGCGATGATGATAAAGATTCAAGAGATTTCGCACTTTCGACCTTCGATAGATTCTGATGAATTTGATCACTTTTCCTCGCACCTTTTCGATTCGAAACTATGTTTCACATTTCATGTTAATATTCACATGGAATGTTATAATCACAGAAAACCTAAAGGGATCAAAACGGTTGCTGATACCGCTTTTTGAATCAATTTGTAGAATTATCCAAGAGAGCAGTATTAGTTTGCAACGTTTCGATCCCTTTGGGTTTTCTGCGATATTTTCAGGAACAATAGGGACAATTCTTCATCAGGAAGTTAAATAAACCTTCTTCTTAATTTATGTATGTTATCAAATAACATTATTTATGCCATATTCGGCAAATAGAGAACAAATCAAGTTCATCTAAAGCTAATGATTTTCTCCTGCGAGAAGATAGTTCAAATGGGATTAAAGTCGGGTTCTCTCTTCCACAATGCCCGTAACGAATGTCACGACATCGATAAGGAGACCGCATTACTCTGCTAAAATCACGATTACCGCCTTTGTCCTTGTCCCTGGATTTCACAAGCCGGAAGTCTTCTCTCACAAGTATGATTCGCTGTTTTTACCGCTTTTCCGCCTGCTGCTATTGCTTGACTGAACGGCTGCTTCTTACGTAAGAAGACAAGTCTCTCTCTTTTCTCTCTCTCTCTCTTTTTCTCTCTTTCTCTCTTTCTCTCTTTCTCTCTGCCTGTCTGTCTCTCTCTCTGTCTCTGTCTCTCTCCATACAATCACGCAGTCAACAGAAAGAGTAAGACAGCCAGAGTGAAACAGACAGAGAGAGAGAGAGAAGGAGCATTTTTTGCCGACGACCCTTGGCGGCGTTCTAAAAGGAGGAAGATACTCTCCCTCTCTCTTCTTGGCATATCTTCTATCTCGTTCTCACGCAACAATCTCTCTTTCTCACACGCAGACACGTGAGTTCTCCCTCTATTCACCTGGTCCACCCAATCCCTTCCCTTTGACCAGCGAGAGCACTTTACTATCATATCGTAGAGGTCCACGACGTATCTCCGGTGCGGAGGGACTAAAAAATGAGAATATAGAGAAGCAAAAGAGACAGAAAAAGCAAAGAGTAAAGAAAGATAGTGCAAGATATATAGAGAGAGGGAGATCCGCTCTCAAGTAATATTGGAGCCAATAAGTAAAAGCCGATGAAGCAACGCGATTTAAGCCCCTCTGGGAGATGCGAGAAACGTTTCTTTTTTGACTCTCGACAGGCGAAAAAGAAAATTCTAGACCTAGACAACTCCCCAATGAATTGAAATGGTTTTTCTAAAATAAAACCGCGGAAAATTTTGATACTGTTTTAGTAAAAATATTCTCGTAATATATTCACTGGAAATTTAAAAGTAGCAAATTGATTCCAAATTTTTGGATCAATTCAATACTTTTGGTATCAATTGATTCCACATTGATCCAAGAATTTGGTATCAGTTGATACCAAATTGATCCAAGAATTTGGTATCAATTGATTCCAATCATTGATTCCAAATTGATCCAAGAATTTGGTATCAATTGATTCCAAATTGATCCAAGAATTTGGTATCAATTGATTCCAAATTGATCCAAGAATTTGGTATTAATTGATTCCAAATTGATCCAAGAATTTGGTATCAATTTGATACTCTTAAGTTTACAGTGTTGCATGAGAGATAGAAACATCATAGCAAGATATAGAAATTGAGAGTTGAGGAGAAGTGGTGCGACTAGGTTCGCGAGCGAAGGACGACTACTCATCACATGTCCAACTTCTTGTATATCTCAAAATTCACTTCTAAATTTTCCTCTATATAAGAAGATTTTTCCCAACCCTTTTCAATTCTCTGAATTTGGCGTCGAAAAAGTTTTTTCTCCACGGAACCAAACCATTTTAGATTCAAATAGTGCCGCATGAAAAGTTGTAAAACCTTAAGTGAATGGAAACTGACATTAGCGACATTTTTCATCTCCAAAAACCGAAAATCCCTTTTCTATTTTACCTGACAACAAAACACAATATTTGATCCAAAAAACATCAAAATCAAGCAGAGCATCTTTGTCTCTTTTCCAATTACAATTTTTTGTAGTTTGTACCACAGGAAACCTAAAGGGATCAAAAAGGTTGCAAAATGATACCGCTTTTTGGATCAATTTGTAGAATTATCCAAGAGAGCAGTATCATTTTGCAACGTTTTGATCTCTTTGGCTTTTCTGCGACTGTAAAATCCATTAATGCTTTTTTACTCGAAGTTGTTCCTAAACAATGAAGATATTGTTGAATCCATTGTTTAGGACCAACTTCAAATATACAAGTACAACATCTTGTTACAGATGTTGTACTTGTTACTTATACTTGTTTTGTTAACAGATTTTGTACTTCTTACTTGTACTTGTTTTGTTAACAGATGTTGTACTTGAAGTTGAAGTTGAGCATTAATGGATTTTATTGTACACAGAAAACCTAAAAGGATCAAAACTTTGCAAAATATATGATACCGATTTTTGGCTCAATTTGTAAAATGATCCAAGAAAGCATAGTATCATTTTGTAACGTTTTGATACAGGTTTTCTACGTGATAATGAAAAACTAGTAAAACAATTCAGTACCAACTTTCTAGAAACTAATTAGTGAAAAGTGATTTCGATTCTAGAGAGTGTATTAAAAGAAAGATTGTTTAATCTACTACACTGAAAGACTTTTCGTTTGAAAAATTAATATGCTCCGGTAGAAAGAGGGGACAACTTCGAAAATGTACTAATTTCTAGCATGAACGTAATCAAAGTTTGTAAGAAAATTAACAAAAATTAATATGGTCCATGCGAGACATTAGTATAGACCATATTAATATTTGCATAGACCATATTAATTTTTGTTAACTTTCTTACAAACTTTGGTTACGTTTATGCTAGAAATTAGTACATTTTCGAAGTTGTCCCCTCTTTCTAACGGAGCATATTAATTTTTCAAACGAAAAATCTTTCAGTGTAAAAACTCACAATTTAACCATATAAAAAAATATTTGTAATTTCTTTTATCCGAACAAGATCCTGCCCGAATTAGTTCGGATAATCGAGGTTCCACTGTATATACACAGAAAATCCAAAAGGATCAAAACGTTGCAAAATAATACCGCTTTTTGAATCAATTTGTTACTCTCTAAATTTGAATTAGTAAAAATTTTAACTAATTTGAATTAGTGACTCACTTTTTGCTTCCGAATTAGTTAAATTTTACTAATAAATAGTAAAAAAAAATTTTTCTACTAATTTATTAGTAAATTTTAACTAATTCAAAAGCAAAAAGTGAGTCACTAATTCAAATTAGTTAAAATTTTTACTAATTCAAATTTAGCGAGTGAATTTAATATTTATATTCTTTTGCTAAGTTTTCGGTCGCACAATATGATTTTAGGAGTAAATTAAGGTCTAAATTTCACGCCTAATTTAAAAAAAAACTCGAACTATTCAATTGAAATGTTGAAAATTAAAAAGTATAATAAAAAAAATTAAACTGAAAGTTAGAGGAAATAGTTTGTTTACAGATTCTTCCAATGGGAACGAAAAAAACACAATAGTAAAGAAATGAAATATAAAAGCTCGTCATGTATTATAAACATTATAAGTACTTGCGCATTATAAGCAAGTGAGCAATAAGAAAAGAGAGCATCAATCAATTTGGTTACGGTTATAGCGAACGTAGAGCAATTATGATATTTGTGCCTATTAGGTGAATTAGGGTGGCGACTTGCGTGACCCCAACTGATCAAGTACATATCTCCTAACTCGCGCAATGGACCCGGGGTCAAATAAGAGCGCCTTTTTTATCTCCCCTCTCTCTCTCTCATTTTGCTTTCTATCTCACGATTGTATGTTTGAGTGAACGCAACCCACACGCATTACCTCCTTCTTCAACAATTACTTTTATCTGCGACACACTTCATTATTAAATGTGTGTCTCATCGTGATGAAATTTCAGATTTATACAATATATATGCAATTTGCTCAGTTG
>JUFY01029440.1:0-24440 GCA_001855655.1 Leptopilina clavipes | reverse complement strand
ATTGCACACCAAAATGTATTTCAAAATATAGCACAATTAATATATAAATATTATTCGTTTATTACTATTGAATCGATAAAAATTATTTATACCTTGTTCCCATTTCTTTTTTCAACACTTTTTCTATAGACTTCCTTTGTCATGAAATAGAAGTAAAAAACTATGAAAATTACAACATCGGATGTATATATAATTTAGAAAATATATTTGGAATTATTTTTCCTTATTTTAATGACTTATTATGGCGAATTTACAATTTCAGTTAGAAGAACCATTGCATTTTGGAGAAAGAATTGGATCCATTGCATTGCCTTCAAATTCAGAGAATTATTACAGTGGTACGAAGGCCATTGTCACTGGTTGGGGTACATTAAGTAGTTCAGGATCATTAAGTAATCATTTAAGAGAAGTTGTGGTGCCTTTAGTACCCAGTTCAAAATGTGCTCAACTTTACGGTCGAGAAACCATAACTCGTCGAATGATTTGTGCTGGATATATACAAAGTGGAGGAAAAGATGCTTGTCAGGTGAATTTTTTTTTTTTGCAAATGCATGATTTTCCTTACACATTGAATGATTAAAATCTATGATGAAAAACAATGCAAAAACTTTTTTGCAATTTTTAAAAATATTTTATTGTTTTCGAGTTATTTATTTATTAATCTTTCAATAGCTTTTTGATATATCAGTATTTGTCAAATGAAATTGATGTAACTCAAATCCATGAAAATTAAATACTTCATTAATTAAAACTTACAATACGGAATTTGTAAATTCCGTATTGGCAGATTGACACTCGTAATGCGGAATCGCATATCACCCAATACTATTTTTCCATTTCTATTTTTCTTTATACTTATTTTTAACAGTCGTGTCCTATTCTGTTCACTTAAAGGTTAAATACGCTCACGTACATCGGCATCGGAAAGTTCCAAAATGTGCAACTGGAAAAAAGCGCCACTGGGCAAAAGCCCCATTTTTCGTCAACTTCCCAACCCTGTTGAATGAAATTTTCAACTATTTTGTCAACTGTCCAACTCTGTTTGATGAAAATTTCACCTATAAGGATTGGGCAGTTTACAAAAAAAGTTGAAAATTTCATTCAACAGGGTTGGGAAGTTGACAAAAAAGTTGAAAATTTCATTCAACAGGGTTGGGCAGTTGACAAAATAGTTGAAAATTTCATTCAACAGGGTTGGGAAATTGACAAAAAAATGGGGCGTTTGTCCAGTGGCGCATTTTGGAACTTTCCATTTTATTGGGTCTAGTAATAAAAATAATTATCATTGCAATTCATATATTGAAATGAAAATAACTAATATCGTCATTGTGATAACACTAATTGAATGACTGAGACGTTTAATGGTACTGATTGGTTAGCCTATAAATCAACCTTGACTGAAGCTCGTCGCCTTTAAGGACGTGAGTAATTTGTATGTTGAGGCGAATAGGTCGTCCTCCATGACAAGGAAGATAAGATGTAAGTACACGACATGACGTTAAAGCTTCGTTTAATACCAGCTATCCCGCTTCAATTAGTGCTAATTAGTCTCAAGAATGATAACACCTCCTTTGTAAAAAAGAAAAAATTTTCCCCCCTCATCCCAATTATCAAGTCTCTTTTGCAATTAACAAAAACACATTAAGAGAGAGAGAGAGAAAAAAAACTATTATACATAAAAGATCGACCAATTTATCGTGAGATAATGATCAAAGTAGCGATCGATATATCCGTATAGCGTTGATTGCTATAAGTATGTATAACGTAATAATTTTCTATTCCCTCGGGCTAATAAAAGAATGAATTTAAATAAATTGTAGAGTGTACCATAAACACATAGTGGGATCTTCTTTACGCATAAATATGTATACAAATGTGAGATGAAATTACTATCGAGTAACACTTCTTAATACCCAGGTATATATATATACATTATTGCGGACAAATTTAACTTGGGGCCCAACACTTTAAATATACAAGGGAATGTTGATCAGTGTGTGGCGCCAGAATTGTAACATGCGTAAGTCCCGTCTGGAGTGGCCTGAGCTTTGGTATTTCACAACTGCCTATTAGCGGGTCATAAATCCTGACTTTATAGCAGAAACTAACCTTCAGGACCTAAATCATTTTGGGACCGAACAGAAAAAATGACAAACAACTGTCTAAACACCACAATCAGAAACAACAATGGATGGATATCCATATGGTTTTCCCGGGGGGGGAAAAAAAATTTCCTTATTCCAAAAAACGATAATTAAAGCAATATACTTTTTGATTTGTTTGAAAAGGAAAATTAGAAACTGGTTGTCAAACATATTATAATAATATTTCTTCTTTCAGGGTGGTCGGAGCTTTTATGGTTGGCGCGGCAGTTTGTGGACGGATTCCCGGATTGGGTAAAAATCAGCGGGAGCTGTGCAAAAAGGCACCGTACGTAATGCCGGCCATTGGCGAGGGTGCCGAACTTGGTCTTCGTGAATGTCGACATCAATTTAGACATCACCGTTGGAATTGTTCTAACGTCGTCAACGATCAGATTTTTGGTCACGTTGTCGTCGTAGGTCAGTGATTTCAAATTTTTCATATCAATTTATACCTTCCTTGTAAAGAGGAGTTCATTCTTCCAAACGCGAGATAGAAAAGAACAGATTTTGCGACTTTCCCAAGGTCTTGTAGACAGACCTTTAATTACCGAGAATTTAAGGTATCTCTGCGATACAAAGATAACTGATTGTGCGCGGTTCAATTTTTTTTCTTTTTTCATTAAAACGTTTTTTTCCGCCTGATTCATAACCTGTGGTAAGAGACTGGTTCGGGGGCAGGTTTTAACCTCTCGATTAGATTTATTTTATGACTGTATTTTTTTTTTTTGATCAACGTCTTCGAATGATAAATTACGTAGAGGTGAGCGTCATGTGGCGTAAACACGAAAAAGAAAGTGGTGATCGATTTAACGTTTTGATATTGCGAAAAAAATTGGTAATTAAAAGAAATGACATTAGTGAATTTAAAAATCCGCCATTGGAATCATTTGAATATTTTAAAATAGTAACTGGATCAAATTAACTGGATCAAATTGAAAAGGAAATTCATGATTAAACGCGATAATTTGGGATTATAATGAGAAGTATCAATTTGCATAATAAAACTGTTATGAGATGGCTAATTATACTAATTATCCAAGATCTTAATCGTAAAATTAGCATATACGGTTTGGATTGAATGAAGTCGTTCTGCCGCAGCAGGCATATAGCAATAAAGGGTGTTAAAAGAGTACTTCCGTGGCGGTATATAAATCGGTTTTTAGCCCTCCAAACAAAAACAAAAAAAAAAGGAGGGGGGGGTCAAAAAACATGTGTAGAAACATAGATACCTACGTTCAAAACACCCACACGTTTCTTAACGAGCATTTGTGAACATATATATGAACATTGTGCGACATTGTTGGGCCGGGATATAATTTGATACTTTGCCCTGAAAATTTTTATCGTATCTTCCTACGCTCTTCGTCAACGTCTCTTTTACTTTTATTATTTCTTCTTGAAAATTCAAGCTATATACGATGCGAACAACATTCCAAGTTAGCCGCAAGGCTCGCGATTCCGAATGTTTTGCGCGCGTCAACAACTTAATCTCTCTTCCTGTTTGTTGCGTCAAACTCGCGGAATTTCATATATATTAGTTAGATAGTTCTTGTTTTGCCAAAGGAGAAAAAAGCAAATTATCAAACTGCGCCTATTGCTCCTGTCTGCGTGTATAACATAACCTCAAAGTCTTGAATATTTCACTTTTTTTTTTCACCAAACAAAGTATTTACATTCCATGTGGAACTTGTCGTGGAAAAAGTTGTCCATCAACGATACTTAAGGAGAGTGAACAAAAAAAGGAAAAATTCAACAAGAATGTTTTTAAGTCTCTCATCGTCATTAATGGGATTTTCCGCTAGAAATAAGAAACGTCTTGACATAAACATTTTTTTTTTAGAGTTTCCTTTCGAGTGCTGTTATTATATAAACTTTTTTAGTCGCCATTTTGCGGTCCATCTATTTCTGACAAAAAGGAGAAGTTCCTTTCACCATCACAGACCAAATATACGCACACACGGAAGCATAACATTTTCCACGGAATTGAGTTAATTGTCAGGATGGAGAATCTAATGTCCCGTGGAGGGAATTGGAGGGACACGCGAAGAAACGCGACAAAACGAATGGACAGGTAGTCACAGTCAGTAGCTCTTAAGAACAAGATAATCCGTGAGGTACGAGTAAAAGCCGACGTGATCCGCTCGCATAAATATTGCTAAATACGCGTTATTTGTCATCCTGGCATTAAAGAAACATATTCAGTTGCATTGAATATATATATGTATCTCGGAAGAAAACTGGTCTCATGATATGTGTGTCTCCACATGGGTTATTTCTCACGATCATGTGGACCTATAGGATTATGAGACTACGAAGGAAATCGAAAGGTAAACCTTCTCATTCAACGTCAATGAATTCAAAGGATCTTGAGATCCGGCCAACAAACAAAAATGAGGGATCATCTTTCACTTCTTTTTTTTCCTGAAATGTTATTATATCAACAAGAGAGCGGAAGAGGATCAGTCAATTGCAAATTACCGCACTTTCGAGTTCCTATATATTGTAAACGTACCATTAGATTTTTTTTAGTCTTCTTTTAGACTCCTGTTCAACCCTGGTGGGCAGTGACTGCAAATTGCCGCACTTTCCAGTTCGCATATTGTAAACGTACCATTCGATTTTTTAGTCTTCTATTAGCCCCCTGTCCAACCCTGGTGGACAGTAACTGCAAATTACCGCACTTTCCAGAGTGCATATTGTAAACGTACCATTAGTTTTTTTTTATTCTTCGCTGAGAGCCCTGTCCAACCCTGGTGGACAGTGACTCAGTGACGTTATCGACAGATCAGACACCTAATGAGGAGCATAGATACTTTTTCTAACTGTTGTGACTGAGGTTATTTAAAAAACAAAAAAGTATTTGCAGTTTGCGTCATTGAAGGATTAACTTGTACAGGTGTAACAAGATCTGATGGGGACATTTTATTTCACGCTTGACAAAATAATTCCGACGGCGCAAGGACGAAAGATAACGACTTTGGTGGCAAAAGAAGGATGACGACAACAACGATGTGGATAACGTCATTGACAAAGATGTTCTCGTTAATATGGCGCCTTTTTTATCGATATATGAAACCCTACAGTCACTTCGCTCTCGAGTCTCGAGGAGAAAGGTGGAATGACCAATTGGTGCAAGTCACTGAAACATTGATATGTCACTGATAGTGATAATGCGTCACGTTAGCTCTGCATTGTAGAACGACCCTTACGAATAGTTGGTAACTTTCTTCTTCTTCTTCTTCTGTTGTTTGTGACTTTAGTTGGTAACTTTTCGAAATACCTATCCAAACGCGCCACTGGTTCAATTCATAATTTTTTGGCAACTGCAAGGTTGGGCAGTTCCCATTATTTTGCATTAAGGCTTCTCTTCAAATCAGCATTAGGTTAAAACTTGGCTAATTGACTCCAGCGTTGCTGGTGTTGGTCTTGTATTGTAGACAGACCTTTACAGAGAACAGCGTCGATTTGTCTTGAATTTACATTGCAGAGTAACAATTACAGATTACCGTGTATCTTACGGATTGTAGAGTTTGTTACGGGTGACTGCTCCTTACGGATAACCGTGCATCCTACGAATTGTAGAGTTTTTTACGGGTGATTGCTCCTTACGGATTACCGTGTATCTTACGGATTGTAGAGTTTTCTACGGGTGACTGCTCTTTACGGATTACCGTGTATCCTACGGATTGTAGTGTTTGTTACGGGCGACTGCTCCTTACGGATTACCGTGTATCTTACAGATTGTAGAGTTTTCTACGGGTGACTGCTCTTTACGGATTACCGTGTATCCTACGGATTGTAGTGTTTGTTACGGGTGACTGCTCTTTACGGATTATCGTTCCCTTCTATTACCGTATATTTTACGGATTACCGTATATTTTACGGATTACCGCATATTTTACGGATTACCGTATATTTTACGGATTACCGCATATTTTACGGATTAACGTATATCTTTCGGATTACCGAATATTTTACGTATTACAGTATATTTTACGGATTACCAAATTTCTTCCAAATTACTGTCCTTTTTACCATTATACGTTTCGTTTATCTTCGTCTTTAAAAAACACGTTTCTCTATACGGAAAGCCACAATTCGGTTTACTCTTTTCCATAAGCAGAAGATTAAGATAAAGTATCAATTTATTTAAAATAAACAATACAAAAGAAAGTGTTCTCCATATTTGAATATTCATTTGCAAAAGTCAAAGAAAATTCTCTCTCTCTCTCTCTCTTTTTTTTTTCTTTGACGTGTCTTGCGATTCAGATCCAGGATAATTGTATCGCGCCATGTGCCGAACGATCTGTCTCTGTCGGTTTTATCTCACCACTAATTTGTTCGATAGGCCGTTCCAGGCACCCGTAAACGCCACGAGAAACATCCAAAGAAGCAAAACCATCTCTCACTCACTATAATGTAATGAGAGCCGATAGCAAAACGTTACCCTTTATATTCCTGCGATGGATCGATTTACGACCAAGGGAAATAAATGTAAAATTTCTGATTGTATATAATACACAAAACATGATATGAAAATGAGAAATTGAAATACATATACTATAACTATCTTGAGCATATATAATTTTATATATATTATAAATACTTATTTTTCATTAAAGAAGAAATTTATTCGAAAAATGAATAATTCGGAGAATTGAGAAACGATAAATGCTAATCGGCAAAAAACTAATGGTCCTGCTAATTAAAAACCGATTTTTTTAAAAGGATTCGAAAAATCAAATCTAAAGATCGCATAGTTATTCAGCGTCTATATCAAAGTGTACTGGAATTTAAATGTTTCGAAAGTTCGATATACATATTTTGAATTATATCGACAATGACGAATTTTATCTGAAACATTTGAGATATTTTTTTTCTTCAGCGACAAAATGTCTTGGTATTAATGACTACCATAGAGTCAAAGCTAGATGCTGATTTGCTATTGGTATGTCCATTAAAGTCACTCGCTGGCACGGACTCAAGAAGCAGCAATTTAAAGAAATGGGTTTATTATCATCTTTTAATCTGCCTCTCGTGCCTCGTTCGTTAATCCCAAGGACGCAGGACATCGTCACACGTATAGAAACTGCATGCCATTACTTCACATTCTGCATTGGGCGCAAGAAAACCCGACTCATCAGCCCCACTACCACTTTCTGATCCTTAACAAGCACAAGTGATAGAGTCAGTTAATTAAAAGCTGAGCTTTCAGATCTTCTCTCTCCCTTTCCTTTTTTTTCTTTTAAATACCAATTTAGATGTCAGAGTATATAATAAATTTCACTTAAAAAAATTTTCCTTTCTCAAAAGTACGCTACAAGAAAAAAAAAATCTCTTCGAATATAAATAATTTCTCCTTTTTAATCTCTGAAATAATTAGGAATCATTTAGAATTAAAAAAACGTTGAGAAGTTTTTGATTATAGATTATAAAGAAGACGCACACGAGTGTTTTAAATCGATTAGCATAATTTTGATCGCACACAACATTTTAGTTATAATACCTGTATATATATATGGAGTTGCGAGAAGAGCTATAAAAAAATTCTCTGGACCGCACGCGCACAAATGGCATTTTAAAGTTGAATCGACTTGAATCAGATAGTGAAACGATTAACCAATCGCTATAATTAAGACACACTCGTCCACTTAGCATTTGTACAATCCAAAACCAAGTCGCTCATTGAATTTGCATTCGAATCCCCCTATGGCGTTTAAACTGATGACTTCTTCATTTCTTTTTTTTTCCTTTTAAAATCAACTTTTAAGCCCTTAACGATTTGGGAGGTGGGATCGACTTCCACGAAAACCAGATCGACAATATTTGAATCGAGCCTAAATGAGTCGATCAATGCCCCACGGGCACTACAAGAGGTTATAGTAGTTGATGATTTCATTAGGAGCTGTATTCAAACATTACTTTTAGTTTGAGTCATTATATAAAAAATCGACGAAATAAACGCTAAGATTGTCGACATTAATCATTTTTCCTTCGTTCTATATTCATATTTATAAAATTATTCACCATCTAGTATGAAGAAAACTTTTGGAAGTCTGCACAGATGTAGCAGACAATTTTCTACTGCAGGGATGGACGAGTTTCCACTTGAACAAGCAGGGATGGGTAGCCAAAAGTAGTCATTAAGACACTTTTCACTTGTAGGATTTATTCAACATTCCCAAAAAAAAAAACTAGGGAGAAATACCTCAAAGTTTTTACAGTGATAGGAAAGTTTCAAAATGCGCCAGTAGACAAATGCCCCATTTTTTGTCAACTTCCCAACGGTAAGTGGCTAATTCCACTATTTGTCATTTTCACCATTTTGCTATAGTAAATGTTCAGCAGGGCTGGGAAGGTATGGAAAAATCCCTAGGATATAGTGAAATTCTAGGGATTTTTTGTACCTTCCCAGCCCTGCTGAACATTTACTATAGCAAAATAGTGGAAATGGCCACTTCCCAACCATGTTGAATGAAATTTTCAACTATTTTGTCAACTGCCCAACCCTGTTGGATGAATTTCACCCAGCAAGGTTGGACAGTTGACAAAAGAAGTTGAAAGTTTTATTTAACAGGGTTGGGAAGTTGACAAAAAATAGGGCGCTTGTTCAGTGGCGCATTTTGGAACTTTCCATTGTATAAAAAGATGTTTTAGTCTCCCGCTAACAATTTCCACACATCACGATATAAAACAAAACGTTCAACACTTATACCAAAGTTGAAAAATTTTTGTCTTTCCGCTCGGACGACTTTTGCAAATGGGAAAATAATTCTATTCAATGGAGAATTTACACATAAATACCAATTGCTATTGGAATATTATCTAAATATATATGTTTTTTTTCCGCATACGTATGTTTGCATTATAAATATGCGTGTGCCGTACAAATAAGAATAATCCATAAATCGCGATATCTTATAAATACGTGTATATATACGCGAACTGAATATTGTTGTAAAAAATTTTCTTGTCCGATAGTATCATAAATGTCACGTATTAAACTTGTTTTCGCAGTTTCTCTTTTATAACGATTTTGACGTTCCTTTTTTTTATATATTCTTTAAACGATCGTTTTCAGTTATAATTCCAAATGGAGAGAGAGAGAACGTAGCGCCATACTACGTTTTATCGAGTTTCCGAGTCACGTGACACTTTGTACATTTGCACATCGTAAGTGTCAAAACCCCCACGCAAAATCAACGGGTGGTCTAGTTGTGAAAAGATCTATGTTCTTGTCGTGCGTTCATTTGCCGGAAAAATTAATTCGAAAATTGAAAAATTTTTTCCTCTTTCAATATAATTTTTCGCGAATAATTATAATTTCATTGCGTGTCGAGACTAAAATAGTCGAATTTGTTTCGTCAATAAATGAAGAGGTTTCTTTTTTTTTTTTTATTTTCACGTTAATTAATTTTTTTGAAAGGTATTCCCCGCATCAGCAGGAAGTAATTAAAAATTCAGAGACCACCCGAAATTATTGTGTATATTATAAGTATCATCAGCCTTGAGGAAAGCCAAACTGAATTGAGTTTCACCTTCTTTTGAAATGAATCGTTCATCGTCGAATAAATATCCGTGTAATTAATTTCGACTCGTATAAACTGTACGGAGTACAAAGTTACTCGATTGGAATTCAAATGAATCACACGGGTTCGGGATAAGAAAAAAAAAGAAAAAAAAAAAGATTCTCGTCGAGAGTTGAATCGTCGAATAAATTAAAAGCAAGAATCAGCACAAGATCGTGGAGACTCATCTCTTCCATTCGAAGCGCGATAATTGCAAGCTTTTGTATATGTATATATATATATATATATAAAATCACGATTATATAGTAAAAAAGGGGAACGGGAAATATTCGAAAGACCCGAACGTCTTAATCTTTGTATATATATGTATAAAGGTGAATTGGAAAGAATTCATCGAGTCGGTTTGTTATTAATGGCTGTGTGTCTTGTTGAAGAATTTTCACGGGGGCACTTTGTTGCCCGTAAGCGAGAAGGATATCCCCAGTGATATATTAATTTATTAACAAGTTTGTTTATACGGAATAAGGATGCCTTACAAGAGCCCCTGGGGATCGACTACCGTCACGGCTATAATTCAATCCACACGTCTTCCCCATTTGCCATTGGCACTTGTCTACGCTAAACGCCTTCAAGCCGCCCGTTGAGTTGCAAATTGCCATTATATCGACGACCTTGCATTCTTTTTAACATTCCTTCATTTATTTCACTTTTTCAGATACTATCAATTTTCCCCCTCATTTCATTTTACCAAATTCCATATATTACACTATAATTATTAATTATCAATATTTTTAATTTTCCCCTGACTAAAAAATAATTACTGCCAATTAATACCAAATTTCATATTTTTTTCCCTTCGTTCTTTTGATATTAATTTAACAGAACCAATAAGCGAGCGTTTATAAACTTCCATGGATCCATGGAAATATTACCAGTTCGGGAAATTTACCATGTGACAAATTTTTCCAAAAATTGAACTACCCATCCCTGCTTGATCAGTGTTGTAAACACCAGCTGAGAACAAGTTTTGTTCATACTAGATGATGAATAATTTATTAAAACTACACTGGATCTCTTGTTTATTTTTCCATAAAGAGAGAAAAGCCATTTTTTTTCATTATTTTGAAAAATGATTTTCTTTTTGTTGAAATGAGGTTTTTAGAATTAAACAAGAAAGGCACACGTCCATATAGTAGGCGAGGTTATCTTCTCGAGGGAGCATGTCTTGCCAGTAAACACAACTGTTTCCATCTTGTTACACTCGTATCTGACAAGATCTTTATTTTGTAGTTGGGACGATTTATCCTTTAACCTCAGTATTACCTTTCACACGATAATTCTTTCACTGGGACGCGACATTTAGAGAAAATATATTATATACTTTTTGTGATTCATCAACTTTACGTTGCGAATAACTTGGAAAAATAATTTTCTTTTCGATTTGCATTTTGAATGTTTTCTTTTAGATAAAATTGATAGTTTCTCTTAAGAGAGAAATTTAAGGTAAATGTATGTAATTTATGCAACATAACCTGAAAAAAATTTAGATTTTTGAGAATGAGTATAAATATAGAAGGGAAACAGTAAGAATTATCGCAGATATTTTGGCGCTAATGAAAAAAAAGTGTAAGTATCCTCTTTAATCAGGGGTTAAGTTCGCTAACTTAATTAGTGAAATTAACAGGACCTCTCAACGTGGTAAATGTAAATGCATTGGGAAAAAAAGAGAAATTTCACTCTTGCGTTTCTAAAGTGTTCGTTATAATATACTCCCTATAAGATCTTTTAGCTTTCACGTAGGTGTTGTCTCGCATTAAATGTACGATTAACATGCTCCGTTAAGTCGCCGCTAGCGCGTGTCAGATTCAAAAATTCTTGTTCGGCGATGATAGGCGCTTGCCAACCTCAGTTAATATATTATTCAGCGCACGTGCTCTGGGCACATATACACACAAGAAGAAAGCACATTAACATAACCTCTGATGACTATAAACAACCATTCAATTTTTTTCAAACATTGCATTTTGATAAAATATATATATAAAGTGGGTGTTATGGCTTTATTATCAAGCAGGAAAAATTTTACAATAAGAATCATTTAAAAAAATGGAAAATTATCGAATATATTGGAAAATAACCTCAAAAGGTGTATCTAAAATTGCGATTGCAAAGCATTGTGTCATGATCAGAGAGCACTAATAGACTTTTAATATTTTACTTATTTATAACCTCAAAAACAAAGAAAGTCTTTACTTTCTTTGTTATTAATTTATAACCTCAAAAACAAAGAAAGTCTTTACCTTCGTTGTTATTGAGGTTATAAATAAGAAAAAATATTAAAATTCTACTAATGCTCTCTGATTATTATATAAAAAATGGCTTTTCTCTCTCTTTATGGAAAAATAAACAAGTGTATTATCTAGTGTATTTTTAATAAATTATTCATCATCTAGTATGAACAAAACTTGTTCTCAGCTGGTGTTTACAACACTGATCAGGCAGGGATGGGTAGTTCAATGGTAATATTTCCATGACACGACGCATTACCACCTAATGATTCCACAAACGCCTCGACAGATGGCGTGCATGAGCGTAGACGCTAGAGGTCTACAAAAACTAGTCCATACAATATCAAAATAAAATTATTAAATCCTGAATTAAAAAATAGTCTTTCTTGAAATTATCATGACTTTTAAATTTTACTTTTTACTCTAATATGATTAAAATTTAAAATTAATAAACGATTAAAAGCGAAAAATAAAAAAGAGACAGTGTTGAAAAATCATCAACAAGACAAAGATGAAAAAAAATTTGCATATATACGATTCTCAAAAGTCGATGACAATTTGCAAACAGGCCTGAAAACTATTCCCCCCAGGTCGATTATCACCTTTGATTTAATCGACATGCCGTTAGCGCGCGGAGGGCAAATTAATTAACGGATTTAGGGAGACTGTTTTTTGCAATCGTCATAAATAACATCGCGCCCACACATTCAATTTGCTGGCGTGTAAATTTTCAGGAGTCATTAACTGAGTCACTTAAGATGCGATGATATAAATTAAAAGACGCGATCGTCATTATCCGATTGATTGCAGATGAAAGCTGTCCACTCCTTTTTTGGTAATTTGCTCATCAAGTGTAGAATATTTTTTTTTTTCAAATTTTTGCACGTTCTCTCTGAAATTCATTTTCAAACCGATTTCTTTACAAATATATATATATATATATAAATATCTACATATTTACCAGGGTTAATAATAATTTTCACAAGGAAAAAACTTTTCACATCAATATTAATAATTTTTTCAGAGTCGATTTTAATTTATTTCGTTTTTTAAAAATATTTAATGTTATAATAATTCTGTTAATGATGATGACTAGAGACTAAAACAAAAATCCCCCCTCCCCTTTAGGGAAGAAATATTTATAATGGAATCCCGACAAGTTTCTTGAACGTCGAATGTGAAAAAAAAACATAAGGAAATTATGTAAAGTGGTTATATTAAAAATGTGTTTATATATTCATAGTAAATTTATATTTATATTAATATTAACGCACGATGAAGAGATAGTTTATGAAGATTATATAACCGATGAGTGATATCATTTTCTTCATTTGAAATTAAAATTCTTATATATAACTTAATCTTTTTTTAAAAATATATTTCGATTATTGCGCAGTTAAATATTACCGTTTACTTTACTTACTGCGCAGACGAATATAACGCGCCTGCGCAGTCACTGAGTTATCCCCACTCCAGTCATCCGACTAAAGAGAAGGGTATAAAAAAAAAATTACAGTTGAATTTGTATTTTCATGAGAAAAAAAATTTCCCAATCAATTATATAAACTGACGCTGAAACTGGAGTTGTAAATAAATAAATGTGAAAAAAAAAAAATAAAGGAGAATCACTGCGGTAGTTACAAAATATCATTTGACTTTAAAAACCATTAAGTTGAGAAGATTAGATGTGCAGTATATACAATGTTTTTAGAGTCTTTTGCGGAGATTCACGTTTATATCTACTATATACATTAAATTATCTGTCCGGTTGAAGACTCGTTCCCATAAAATTACTCGATATGTTTTATTAGCATGGTTACCATAAGGTAAACTCTCTTTAACGAGAGTGGGTTCTTGAGGGGTGGGGAGAAAATATTCCATCCCCCCTCCCCTCTGTTTCTTCATGAGAATTCTATTGGTAGCTTATACGCGTGTTACGCGACGTGGGTAGCAAAATATAATTATTCACATACTTGTCGTCAAACTGAATGGGAAGAGCAATAAGTTGTAAATTTGTTTTCCAATACTAAAAGAGATACACAGATACTTCTCTCACTTTTGTCAGAAGAAAATACATAATAATTGCAGAGAGACTTAATTTTACGATTTTTAGATTTAATGGTCAATTTTTGACACAGTTTTCTATATAAAAAAAAGAACTTTTGTAGTTTTTAAGGTTACGTTATAGCATCACTTGAGTTGTAGGTGGAGCTTCAGTTGCTAATATTAAAAACCAGTTAGATATAGTAATATTTTGATTTATAATGGTGACAAAGTATAGTGAATGTGGAAAGAATGATATATATAATAATATATATAATAATATAATAATATATATAATAATATAATAATATATATAATAATTTTAATAATTAAACATTAAAAATTTAATTTTGAAAAAGATTCAATTTTCGTTACGTTTGTTATACAAAACAATAATAAAACAAAATTGTGGACGAAATTCTTTTTTAAAATGCATTTCTTAATATAGCCGCAATCACGTAAAACAAAAGAGCGTTCATGTATAAATAAAGAGCCAATTTTATGGATATAAGACAAAAAAAATTTCAGAATTTTTCAAAAATTAATTAATAGCAAGGTAGAAAGTATTGTAAATTCGAAAACTTGGAAGTTTATTAAAAGTAATTATTTCACCGAGCAAAGGGGATCGTAAATTATCAAAATAATATATGTATATTTATATATGTATAATATTTGGATATTTACATATATTAGGAGGGCATAAAAATCACCAGAAAAAGAGAGTATATTAGTTTTTAAAAAATTCCTCTTTCTATTCCATTAAGAAAAAAAAACCACCTGGGAAATATGGACAAATAAAATATTCATTTTATGAGCGAGTTTAAAAAAATGGCACAAAAACTAATTTAATATTTCTGTTAAGAAAAAAAACCAAAACAATTTTTTCTTATATTATACTTTCTTTGAGATTCAAAATGGCGGATTTTAAAATGGAGTTTGGAAGATTTTAATCTCGAATGGATTATATGTAAACATGTGAAGAGTGAATGTTTTCTCCTCTGTTCTGCAATATCTTTAAGCTTTGATAGTCATATATAAAATGGCAAGGACTTACAAGACGAAACGATAAATTCTCCGCAGTTGTTGAGACTCTTGACGTTAAATAGATGTACACTGGTACTAACCTTTGACATAAATGCTCTCGACATAAATTCATTCTTTCCACATTCACTATTGTCACCATTTTATTTGTAGGAATCGGAAAAAATTTTAACGGTCTTTTTTACAATGTGCAACAATATATCGGTGACATTAAGGGTTGGGAATGTGACATACTTCATATTTATGTGACGTATGTTCCCAACGCTGCATATTGCAGAAATATACATACCCAACCTTGCACGTCAATAAAATATATAGTGTTGCACATATTTAGGACTCAATTAACATTCTAATCACGATTCTAATTAGTTGAAGTATTTAGACGAAGTCTTATAAAATAATTGATTCCGATCTTTTGTATTAAAACGAATTCGGTGTTAAATATATAATATATTACAAATGTTAATATCATTTGTTTCTTTCCTAACCTCTCATCACCCTTCACTGGAGAGTTGGTAAGTCTTTCATTGATGGTTAATTAAATCGATCTAAATATCGTTATTTATTAGAAAATAAAGAGCTATATTTCCTTTCTTTTTCTCTCGGTCAAAAATTTCATGTTCCATTATCAATGTAGAAAGATTTTCGATTTTTATTTTCTGTATAGCAGTACGTGTCGTCGCGTGCCGCATAATTTATTGACGAGACCTTCTATCTCCATCAAGCGTCTCATAAATCCGGGAACCGATCGTCGAGAGATTTTCATCTCGCACTTGTGCGGCGTCACTCGATATAAGGCGTCGAGTCATTTTGCATTTTATATTCGAAAACGAACAACCGTTGTCAGTGTACTGATAAGCACGCGACTTTTATTCTTATTCCTTTCGAATCTTTATGTATACTTGGCATGTATAATATAATACAATATATATATATATATATATATATATATATATTTACATAAAATATAATTATAAAATATTACACTTTGTATATATGCGCTTGTTTATTCATTTTATTTAAAGACAGAAAAAAGAAAATTAAATTATTAATTTTTAATTTTACGAAACGTTTTCTCTTTTAACTTCTTATGCAATATAATATGAACTGGAAAATTATATTTTACGTATCTTATCGATGCGAGAAATAATAAAATTTTTCATTGAAATTTTTTTAATTGGCAGGTTCGATGGATCGAATGTAAATTTATTTTTGACTTAAATAAAAATAAAAGAAACATTAAAAAAATTAATAAATGCAAAAAAAGTAAAACGGGAAAAATTCATTATTATTTCAAAAGTAATAATTAATTAACACAAAAAAAATTAAGATTTGTTTTTAAAATTGTTAATAAAAAAAAAAATGCGGCGAAATTTTTTTTTATATTTCTGTAGATGAAAAAAAGGAAGATATATATGGCTGTTAGAGCGCCATTGCAGTTAATTATACAAATGGAGAATATAGGCAGCATATATTAAATGAAATAACGCCCAGTTCCTATAATATTCGATCTTTCGTTTCTCCACTGTCCCCCCCTCCCCTCTAGCTTTATTCTTTTTTATATTGACACCCACGCAATCATTTCGATGCGCATTTCACACGGCAAATCAACTTCGTTAAATTCTGACGTCAGAGAGGGCACACACTGAAAAATGAAACGCGAAAGGATTGATCGTGCTCTCAAGTATATAAAAATCACATTCTACCCACTCGTATGATTTTTATTTTTTTTTAATATAAAGCGAACAATTTAATTAAAAATTTGTACACTGATGCGATATGTACCGTTTCTCATGACGTAGATTTTTAGAAATGTTTTTAATATTCAATTATAATAATAATAATTATTATTATTAATTCAATAATAGTCAATTTTAATTGACGAAAGAAGAATAAAGTATATAAATTAACTTACTAAATCGATGAAAGTTCCAAAAATTCTGCGATGAAGAATGACGGGAGGTTAGGAAAGAAACAAATGATATAATACTTTGTAATATAATTAACACTGAGTTTGTTTTAAAATAAAGTTTGGAGCTAATTAATTTCCAAGACGGCCGAGTACTCGAGAGAATTATAAAATTGCCACGAGTAAGAAAGAAAAGTTTTGTTAAAGTATCACTTGTGTACTGAATGACTGAATGTAAACATCACGACGAATGTATATATAATATGCAGGGTTGGGTACTTATATTTCTGAATAACAGGGCTGGGAAGTGCTCAATATTTCCACTAGTCTCGCTAATAGTATAAGGCTGTGTTTACATGCGTGCGTTCTAACGCAATTATTTGCGTTTTATATACTTCTGTCCTTGTTACACTCATTGCTCAACGCAAATAATTGCGTCAGAACGCACGCATGTAAACACAGCCTAAGATTTGGAGAAGAGACAAAAAAAGTTTTAAAACACACCCTAATAGATAATAAATAATCATTACAAAATCTTGTCTAATTACAGGAAGCAGAGAAGCAGCTTTTACTTATGCGATAAGCTCCGCAGGTGTAACTTACAAAATCACGGAAGCCTGCAGTCGCGGAAACATCACGGCTTGCGGTTGTGAACCGACTCTTAGGTAACTTGTTTACCTTGTATAGAAATAATAATAATAATAATAATAATTTTTATTATAATAAATTAATTTAAACAAATAAGTAACATTAGTATTGAAAATCAATTTTTATATCCGAGATCTACGATTAATTCTAATTGAATAATAATTTTTATTACTCTTATCTAATAAAGGACGAGGAAAGAATCACCGTCAAGTGATTGGCAGTGGGGTGGCTGTAGCGCTGACGTTTCATACGGAATGAGGTGCGCTCACTTTTTATTAAATAATCCTAAATATAATGAATTTTTCAATATTAATAATAATAAAAAAAAAAAAAAATTCCAAACAAACGGAAAATTACAAACGAGTTTTTAATTATACTATATTTTATCAACTTTTTTGATAATTATAGATTGATAATGAATTTTTTAAAAATAGGTTAGCGCGCAGGTTTACGGACGCACGTGAAGTTGCTGGCGATCCGAGAAGTTTAATGAACTTGCACAACAATAAAGCTGGTAGAAAGGTGAGTCAAGAGAAAAAAAAAATTATAAAATTTATTTAAAAAATTTTTTTTGTAATTAACTTAAAATAAAATATTTTTAATAATTAATTTAATTTAATTTTTATTTTAAAATAAAATATTTTAAGTAATTAATTTAATTTTTATTTTAAAATAAAATATTTTAAGTAATTAATTTAATTTTTATTTTAAAATAAAATATTTTAAGTAATTAATTTAATTTTTATTTTAAAATAAAATATTTTAAATAAATTTATGATATCTTTTTTTGTATAAACAGCAATCGCGTACTTTGTTTAATATACACAATTTAGTCTTGTGCTCGCTACCAACAATCGTAAATATAATTTTCCCCGCAATATTATATAGTTTATAGCTCGTAAAATAAATTTATGACATATTACTCAAGTGACAGTGTCTAAATCACTTTTTTTTTTAATTGTTAATTTATAATTATCATCTGTTAAGTGGTAATTTAGTTGCGTATCTCTAACGCCATTAATAATAATCTAAATTTTTTGTTAATCAGCAATATTGACAAAATTTATTTTTTAAAAATTAAATAATTTTTACATTTCTATGAGAGAAAAACGAAAAGGAAAAGAGTCAACAATCAAATTTGTTCGTTGGCTTAGCGGTTGTAGCACTTCACCGTTCACAAAACAGCATGGTGTTCGACTCCGGCGGAAAGTAATTTTTTTTTCTTTTTTTTAATTCAAAATCTTTTAAAACATTAAAAATTAAAGTGCAATCACATTTATTATGTTTAGAGGTT
Organism: Leptopilina clavipes; assembly: GCA_001855655.1. Taxonomy (NCBI): domain Eukaryota; kingdom Metazoa; phylum Arthropoda; class Insecta; order Hymenoptera; family Figitidae; genus Leptopilina; species Leptopilina clavipes. The sequence goes on along the minus strand of JUFY01029440.1, from coordinate 5,544 downwards.
ATGTTGAAGGAAAAATTAATAAAAAATTAATGGAAATTCAAATTGTGGGATTAAAAAATTTTTTATGACAAAATAAAATAAAGAATAAAAACTGGTTTAATTGAGTGTCTTCTCTATATAATAATAGTTGTGGATTAATAATTGCGAAGATTTAAAACAATGAAAACAAATTTAGACTGATATAACTCATATACTTGGTGTGTAAATATTGAACAAGCACAAATACTCGAAAGCAAGGTTGTTAACGAGATGCTAAAATTAATAATGAGCCGAGCACCTCCCAAGGTATATCTTACTTTGGACACATGTTCGTGCCTATCGATACTGATTTATCGGCCAATAAACACAAGCCAATCATTGAACAGAAACAATGTTGTCTTTTCCGTTTAAAGCAAATACGCAAATCATCCTTTGTTTCACAAACGTCCAATCAAGAATGACAATACGAATATCATTCTTAAAAGAGAAAACAAAATTTCTCAGAAAAAAATAATTTATTCCCTATTTGGAATTGAGATGCAAAAAAAAATATGTGCAGAAATTTTTAATTAAAATTTAATTTATTTATTTAACAATATTTTTTAAGAATGTTTTAATTTCGAATTAAAATTTTTTGTTATCAATGCTGTTAATAAGATTTTCAATTTAAAAAAACCCTTAATTTTTATTAAAGAACTTACCGATAAGTGGTAAAGAAGAGTTTGCACTTATCGGCAAAAGTTAAGAGAAAATTAAGTAATCAATTTTTTTTGCAACTGTTTTAGATAGTGAAAACACTTTTGAGAACGGAATGCAAGTGCCATGGCGTGTCTGGTTCTTGCACGATAAGAACCTGCTGGAGGACGTTACCCAGCTTTCGTCAAGTGGGTGATGCGCTCATGAAAAAATATTACCGAGCGAGACCAGTTGTAGCGGTCACGCCACCACCGCCACCAAAGATGCAGGTTTATATCCATTTGATGATAATCTTTTCATACACCTTTAAGAACCGACTACACCTTTATTTACCGACTGTTGATTATTCACCGTCTGTCGGTTACTTACCGACAAACGGTTAGAATTTTTTTAAATCGGTACTTGATAATGAAGATAAAATGAAACAATTTTGAAGTAATTTCTTTTCAATTTCTCCAATTTATTTCAATTTATTGCAAAGGGCTAAAAAATCAACAAACAAATAACATTCAACGTGTCAGTTTTTAATACATTTCGTGTTAAAGGCAAATACTTTTGTTTCTTTTGATTGAATTTCCATTTCGAAAATTTTTTCGATTGAACGAAGACTTTTTCTTTCACCAACAATCGATACAGACACAATCGTTTATAACCAACGGTCGATAATGCCACATTCTACTTTACCTTACATAAATAAGATTTCTGAATAGAAAAATTAGAAATAACCTCAAATTAATTTCAGATGGACGTTTCTCCGAATCCTGCGGAATTAATTCCAATTTTGGGAAATGATGCACGTACGCAAGGTTATGGTTATGAGAAATTTAAAATTGAACGTAGACTTTCACGAAAGGCTGTGAGTAAACCACGAAAACCACATTTGGTATTGAAGCGCACAAAATTCAACAGTGGTCCTGGAATGAACTACAAGAGAATACCGAAAAGAAGTGAATTAGTTTTTCTTCAATCATCGCCAAATTATTGCGATTCTGATTTATCGCAGGGCAGTCTTGGCACGCAGGGTCGTTTCTGCAATCGTACGAGTAAAGGTATTTTCATTTTGCAATAAATATCGCATCCGCAAATTTCAAATTAACGCTCTAAAAAATTTTTCAATATTGCGCACAAGTTTAGAGATGCGCAGAAGCGTCGCATACAACTTAGAGCTGCGCATTAAAGTTGCGCACGACTTTAAGATGCGCAGTAACGCTATATGCGATTTCTAGCTGCGCAAAAGTGTTATATGCGTTCTATAGCTGCGCAGAAACATTACACGCATTTTTTAGCTGCGCAAAAGTGTTAAATGCGTTTTATAGCTGCGCAGAAACATTATACGCATTTTTTAGCTGCGCAAAAGTGTTAAATGCGTTCTATAGCTGCGCAGAAACATTATACGCATTTTTTAACTGCGCAAAAGTAATATTTTAATTCTAGAAGAGATAAATTTTACTTTTTTTTCTTAGGAAAACATTTGTAATAATAAAAAAAAATTTTTTTTGTTTTCAATCAGGTACTGATGGATGTGACTTGATGTGCTGTGGACGAGGCTACAATACACATCAATACACAAAAGTTTGGCAATGTAATTGTAAATTTCATTGGTGTTGTCGTGTGCACTGTGACACATGCTCGCAAAGAATTGAAGAGTATACATGCAAATAAAATTTATGATCCACAGATCAGATTCTCGGATCTACTTTTTCCAATTCACAAGAAATGAAAGAACAAAAAAAATGGAGAATGAGTAAATCATTTACAAGAATTTTTGTCACAATTCTTATATGTACTTACGTACTCGTAGTTTTTATTAATCTCAAAAATTTAGCGAATAATTCCAAGGATTATTTCTTCGACCGGGCAAAAAAAAAAAGATAAGATATCGAATTTTTAATTCATTCCGTATATGACAATATAACTACCAAAGTTAATAATGTTTACATTGTTCTAATTCAAACAATGATTCGAACGCCGCAATAAAACGAGAAAAAAAATCATATAAATTTCTTTCGTATTCCGCGGAAACGAATAGAAGCTAATAGTGTAAAATTTGTAATTTGTTTTTATAATCAATGCGATACACTTGAGCATGATGCAACTGTGTGATATTATTGATAATTCAATATTTATGTTAAAATTGGTGATAATAATAATATTTTTTACTAAAAAAAATTACAAAGTCTGGAAAATTTTTTTAATTTGAATTATATTAATATTTATCTTAAATTTATAAAAAAAAACATGAATAACGATAAAAAAAAGTCAAAAATAAATTAATAACGAAATGAAATAAATTATCACCAATTTTATAAGGATAATTTAATTATTCGATTTTGAATTATATATTATGATTTGCTATATATAATTAAGTTCATAATTATTGTAAATTATTAATTATTAATTATTAATTATATTAATTATATTAATTTAATAGACACCTTAAATTATATATAATATACAACTTTCATTAAAAATATCAACAAAAAATGACTATCTTTGTAATTAATTAAAAAAAAAACAATCAAATTAAAAATTCTCGAGAAATTTTCTTTTCCGTTTTAAAATAATTTATTCAATAATAAATTAGAATTTTTTTTCAATAAATTAAAATGCAGATTATGTTATTTTGCATTTAAGTTTTCGACACTAAATAAATAATGTAAAAACAATTTCGAAACAATTTATTGTATTTTGCGAAATATTTATCATAAATTAATTGAGAAAATTTATTAATTATTTTTAAGTAAAAAAAAAATTAATCTTGATAAATTGTTTCAGTTGTTTCACAAAAAAAAAAAAAAAAAAAAATCGAAATGGATGAAAATTCCAAGTAAATATTTGCAGATAGGAGAAAAATTTATCTTTTTTTTATATCACAGTAGACTGTACATTATAATAATGTGATTATTAATTATTATTTTTAGTTAAGAATAATTTTCTTAGTTTTATAAAAAAGCGCTAAGATTTTTTTTCTACTTAAATTATTATTTATTCATAATTTATACAACGAGATACACCTGCTATTTACTTTTTTTCATACAAATATTGTTGTACTTAAAATTCAACAATAAAAATTAATTTTCAAATATTACTTGTTTATTTTATTTATTAATAATAAATTTACCACCTTTTTTTAAATTTATAGAGAAACAAATAATTCGAAAAGTTTCAATGCTTTATTATTATTATTATTATTATTATTATTATTATTAATATTATTATTATTATTAATAATATTATTATTATTATTATTATTATTATTATTATTATTATTATTTTATTTTTTTTTGTTTATTATAATCAAGATTTTTGGTAAACATTGAAAAAGAAAAATTTCAGAAGAAAAATAAACTCATTATCTGTTGTCTCATTAAAAAAGGACTCGAAACTTTTCATAATTACAGTGAGAGGGAAATTTTCTCAAAAGAAATGAGATTTTACTCATTTTGAATGTATTACATTATAATGAAAGAGAAATCGAAGGTTTTAGAAACGTGGAAGATTGAAGGGGGGTAAGGGCCTTACTCGAAACTTCATTTAAAATCAACAAATCAGTAATTGGTTACTAGCCTTGAGATTCACTTGTTTCCACGAAAAATAGGAAAATATTGACATATTGTGCCTTGAATTTTAAACCAACGAGCAACATTTTCGATTCAATGTACGTATTATTTGAACAATATTTTATTATTTATTGTAATTGTATTAATATAAAAAATGTTTTAAAAATAGTATATAATAATAATAATTATTATTATTATAAAAACAATAAGAATAAAACTTGTTTAAAAAATAAAACTTTAAAAAGAATTTAGAGAAATTAATAATAATTATTAATTAATTTTATGTTATGTTCTTAAATAAATAAATAATATTTATATTCAGTAAAATACGATTAATAACATTAATAGTTTATTATTACACTATTAACATTAAATTTACCAAAAAGTTGAAATTAAATCAAAAAGAAAAATTTGAATGAAAAAAAATTAAATGAAAAATAAAATTGCAAAAATAATGATAATTATTCGATTTTTTTTAGAAAATAATGCCGGGAATTTTGGAAAAGGAAAAAGAAGCAATTCCCCTCGTTGGATCCACTTTAAATGTGGTAGGAAAATATTATCCGGAAATTTTGTCCGACAGTGAAAAAGAAGAATGTAATTTGCAATCGAGACGAATTATTATCGGAACACGTCATCGTGAACAAAATAAACAAGGAACACAAAGTCATTTGGAAACATTGAGACACAGAATAAGAACAATAGAACAACTCTTCCCCGATTTATTCGAAACAAAAGAATTCCATCAGGAAGAGAGAAGAATATTTTGAAAAATTCTCTTTTTTTCAGAAAAAAAAAAAAATAATAGTTTCACCGAAAAAATTATTATAAACGAAAAATTCAATCTTATTCACAATTTTCAAAACAAGAGAATGATAATTTATATTAATAACATATATTTATGTGTATATACTGTGAAAGCTTATTACAAGCTTTGTGATATTTTCGCGAATTTTAATTTAAAACAAATTTTATATTGTTTTAAATGTCTATTGTTCGGTGCGTTGTTTAAAACGTTCAGTTTTTTTTTCTTGTTAATTGTTATTTTCTTTTTAATAATTAATAATTATCAAAATACGATTAAAATAATATGTAAGATAAATATAAATTATAGAATTAATTAATTTCCTATATATATATATATGTAAATTAGTACGAAATATTACTGCAATTTTAGATGCAGTCGGGGGGTTAAATAATTCAATAAATTGTTATGTAATTTTTAATTACGAAAACCAAAAAAAAAAATTGTTTGATAATTTTTCATCTTTTCCATAATGTCCTATTTCAATTTTCCAAATAATAATAT
>JUFY01029437.1:0-20742 GCA_001855655.1 Leptopilina clavipes | reverse complement strand
GACAATAATTTTCAAAAATTCGAATATTTTTTAAAACTTAATTAATAATTAATATTAATATTAATTATTAATTTATAAACTCTATATTATTAAAATATTTTTATTTTACACTTGAATAAAAAATTAATTGAACTTGTAAATATAATTAAATATAATTAAATTGTTAATTAAAATTTATTAATTAGAATGAATTATTTACAGACATATTTAATGGTCCTATTGACAGTTATCGCTTGGGTTTATTGTATGATTTTAATAGAGAGTGCTGGCGATCTCTATAATAATACTAAAAAAAATCATCTTCATTATAAAAAGGATATAATTATCAAAGTAAGTAGAATTAACAAAAATATATTAAATACCTATACTAATTAAAATATTTTTTTTTTCAACAGATTACCAGATGGTATAATATATTCATTTTCTTTGTAATGTGTGAATTTTATTTGGGATGTCAACATATGGTTGTTGCTGGTTCAGTTGCCCGTTGGTTTTTCACTAGGTTCGTTATCAATTTTATTTTAATTTTGAAAAAAATAAAAATAATTTTTCTACAAAACGATGCAAAAATAATAATTGAAAAAAATAATTAAAAGGGGCAATAAATAAAGATTCTTTTTCACAGGGATAAAAAACAATTGTCATTGCCAGTGGCGAGAAGTACGTCAACTTTAATTCGTTTTCATCTTGGAACTGTGTCATTTGGCGCAATGATAATTGGAATCGTTAGATTGCTGAGAGCTATGTTAGCATCAGTGCAAAAAAAACTTAAAAAGTTTGACAATGATTGCGCCAAAGGTATCCTCTGGTGTTGTCATTGTTGTTTATGGTGTTTCGAATGTGCACTGAAATTTCTCACCAGAAATGCCTATATTGAAACAGGTAAAGAAATTAATTAATATAATTATTATTTAGGAACCAAATTAATCAAATTGGTTACTAAATTATTCAGTTAATTAATTAATTAATTAATTAATATAATTATTAATTATGTACCAAATTATTCAATTAATTATTAAATTATTCAGTTAATTATTCAATTATTCAGTTAATTATTCAATTAATTCTTAAATTATTTAGTTAATTATTCAATTAATTATTAAATTATTCAGTTAATTATTCGATTAATTAAATAATTAATGACCAAATTATTCATTTAATTGTTGACTAATTTATGAAATGCAAAAATTGGAAATATCCTTATTTTAGCGATTTACGGATGTAACTTTTGTACGGGAGGAAGAAAAGCTTTTCAAGCATTGTCTAGCAACATTCTTCGCGTCGCAGCTATAAATAGTGTTGGCGATTTTGTTCTTTTCTTAGGAAAAGTTCTCGTTGTGGCACTTACTGTAGTGGCCGGTATTTATTTAATGCAGGTAATTAATAAGACGTGACATTTTTTCCGCCTATTGGCGAATTTAAATTAATTTTGTAATTTCTGTTTAGAAAAAACCAAATCTCCAACATCCTTGGGTACCGATTTTAATTGCAGGAATTTTCGCATACGTAATTGCGCACGTTTTCATCTCAATTTATGAGGTTTATATTACAATTATTTATTGATTATTAATTATTTATTATTATAATTATTTATTATCTCTTGATTATTACTGTTCTATTAACCATTGTTTATCATTATTTTATTATATTCTTATTGGTATTATTAATTATTTATTATTATAATTATTAATTATCTTTTGATTATTACTGTTTTATTAACCATTGTTTATCATTATTTTATTATATTCTTATTTAGTATTATTAATCATTAATATATCAATTAGGTGAATTAAATTATTTATTGTTATGCATATTTTTATTCAATAGATGGTGATTGATACTATTTTCATTTGCTTCTGTGAAGATTGCGCCAAGAATGATGGAATTAACCGTCCGTACTACATGAGTCGTGGTTTAATGGTAAAAAAAAATTATTAAAAATTTTTTAATTTATTGTCCAGTAACTGATTTGATTTTTTTTGTGTTTTTTCTCAGGAATTCGTTGAGAATAGTAAAAAGACGTTGAAAGTTTTAGAACAACGACAAGCATCTACCTCGTAAAAAAATGGACAATTTTTTTTTGCAAAATTTGCAAATACCTTGAAAAATAAATTTTTTTCTATGTAAAAATTCTATTTACAAAGAATTTTGACAACTTGCTTTGAGATTCGTTTAATGGAACAATTTCCTATATTTAAATTTTATATATATTTATATATATGTAAGGTAATTCAGATGATCAGTATTTTTGTTAAGAATTATATTTTAACAATTTTGAAACTCCATCCCAGTGAAATATGGAGTTTTTGATAAAATAGTTTTTAAGAGTCAAAAATCAAATATTTATTTCATTAAGATTTCTAGTAGGGTGGTTCTAAAAATTCATGAGAAGAAAAAATTGTATTTTTTATCTTTGATGCTGAATTTTATTTTTTGAACCATCCTAAGGCCTAGATTTTTAAATATAGTTTTTGAAAAAAAATCTCTTCAGATTTCGTTCTAAAATCTGTTTACAAAAAAAAATGGGTTTAACTATAAATGAAAAAAAGTCACTGAAAGAAAACATTTTTAAAATGCTTTTTCTTGTTGTAAAGACTGCTTTAAAGCTCGACTGATTTTTCAGCTTTTTAACTATTATTAGATAAGAAATATTAAAAAAAAGAAATGTTGCATGAATGATATAGAAATTAATATTTCCATTTGTTATAAAAAAAGAAATTCGGAAAACTTGAATTTGAATGTAAATTGAAAATTAAACTCATATAACTGAGGTATAATATATAATTAAATTCAAATTGAATTTATTACGTAAATGGAAATATTTAATTCGATCAAAAGAAATAATTGTTATTCCGTTCAATATTCGATCAAGCATTAAATTTTTACGATAGTTTTAAGTTCTTTTTATGCAACGAGGTATATACAATAATGTATTTTCATTCATATATTAATGTGTGTTATAGAAGCATTGCTTCCTATTTCTGCATTCTTATTTTATTGACACGCACATAAATATTTTTCTACGTCATATATTATAAATAATTGTAATAATTATTTCAGTAATAATATAAACAAATTTTAATCTTTCAATTTTTTTGGGTTTAATATTGTGAAATTATTCCTCTAAAATTAAATCTTTAACTTTAATATGTTTGAATACGTAACTAAAATTAAGAGGAAAATTGGACACACAGTTTTTAAATCCAATTTTATTAAAAAAATATTAACTAAAGTTATTAGTATATAAAAAATATTTTTGATAACGAATTAATTGGAAAATAATAACAAAATGTCTGTCCAATTTTATCATATAAAGAAGCACTGAGTGTTAACTAAAAAATAATATTAATAACTGCTCATCAATTTTAAATATTTATTTATATATTTAAATATTTATACTTGCCGGCAAGCAGTATTTTAATTAGACGAACCACTTGGTTTTTAATACATAAGTCAAGAACGTAAATTCAACGCAGGAATTGCAAGGCTTTTTGGCTCGTTAGCTGCACGTTTTTTTTTTTTTTTCTACAAATAACAATATATTTGTTTGTTCCTCATCACCCAAGAAATACTTTAATAATGTAAAGTACCTTGCGAATTCAAAGCCAATCACAAATAACAATCGAGGACCTTTTTTGGTCTTGATTGTGATTGGTTCGACAATTTTTTTTTTTTTTTGATATCTTATATCAAATTAAATTTTTTTCTCGCTTTTTATTTTGGGTACAATACGTTTTATATGTCAGTAACGCGTTCATATACAAAATTAACTATTTTTCTACTTTTGTTACATTTGTGCAAATGATTCTAAGTATCAATAATAAAAAAAAATTTGGGGGAAATAATTGATAATATTAGAAAAGTGAAATACAATAGATAATATGAATAAAAAACCAAAATTAAATAAATGATCACAATTATTTGGATATAATTATGGCACCATATTTTTTTTTTTTAGTACTTCCAGTTGATTTAATTTAGGCCACACTTAGTCGATTGACAATAAAATTTTAAGAAAAAAAATGAAGTACTTTAATATCTAGTTTTTTATAGACTTTTTTATAATACTTCTATTTTTATACAATTACTGTATCGAGAAAAGGATTTTCAAGAGTATACCCACTAAATATTTTCGGTTAATTTTTTATATTTAGTTCGCGAGTGTAAAGAATTGTATTTTTGTTTTTAATTATTATAATACTTTGACAAATCAACTTTTCAGACTGTATGTAATTGTTTTTAGTTGAGCCGAAAAGAAATACTGTTAAAAAACCCTTAGACGCATAAACTTTTTGTTTAAAAAAATAGGTACTTCAATATATTTAATATTAATAATAATAATTAATAATTAATATTTTGTCATAGAAAATAAAATTTTTTATTACAAACTTAAGGAATTAAAGAATAAATTATTTTGTGCAATAAAAGGTTGTGCGTTTAAGGGTAGATGAAAAATTATTTACTGGTAACAAGTTTTTGAAGAAACGATAAGTTAATTTTGTTTTTCAAATATTGTGCCTATTGTGAACAAAAAAAAAAAAAAAGATTTACAAACGCGGAGCTTATTTAAAAAAAATAGTAAAGTGAGAAAATACCTTCTCTCTGTTTTATAATAAATAAATATTGTATTACAATATAAACGTCTGGCTCGGGTAATACATGTACAAGAATCGTACAGTCGACTTAGGTACATATAAACATCCTTGGACCACGCAAGGGATATGAAATATATCGCTTGAAATATCGATAAAAAACAAGTGAAAAAATTTCTTTATGCCCTAAAATTAACGCTCATGAAGTTATTTTTTGTGAAAACCTAATTATAAAATTATAAGTGTTTTGTTCGGTCATTGAAAGTTTAAAAATTAGAGGATAAACTTTAATGCCAACGTTTCATTTAAGATTGGAATCCATAAGAGTTTAATGACTAAACTTTATTATTTATAGTTTAGAACATTTTATTAAAACTCTAGTCAATAACTAAATATTATATATTGCTTAAAAAATAATTTTACGCTATATAAATTTTAATATATTTCATTAATTAAACTCCCCTCAACGATATTTTAGTTACTCTATTAATAGAAATAACAATATTGCAACATCACTCAATAGGATCAAAATCAATTTTTAATTCATTTGGATGATAGAATTTTATTGCAAAACAAATTTTTTTTTTAAATTCTCAAGATTAGAAACATGCGCAAGCTATTGCTTTTGTTTGTGTAACTAATTAATAAATCTTTGATATTATATATATAGAAAATAATAGCAATGAAAATATTAAAATATCAATTTTTTTTTCTTTTTCAGAACGGATAAATATTACAAAGACAAATAACATATTTTTCTTTGCTTCTCTATTTTTTTTTTTTTATACAGATTCTCCAGGTTTTTCCCTATAGCAATTCATTTTCATTATTACAAAACAAAAAACTTGGCACAAAGTTTTTAAAACTTTGTAAATATCGTGAGAAAAATAAAGCCTTCAAAGACCGAATCAAAGCTTAATTTCTTGTGCACTCGATCCAATCCGTGGGATCAGTTATTATTTTTATTAAATTAATCATAATGTCTTTAAATATTCTAGAAATATGTATAATGTTTTTATTAATATTTCACGGGAGAGATGTAATTGCCAAAAAAATGAAACAAATTATTTTATCAGGTAACAACGATGATGGCATTAGTTCCTTCTTTTTTTCATGAGGATTAAACCTCCACTGGTGGTTTACAAAAAAAACTGAACTAACAACCTCGCTCGTAAAAGAGCGAAAGGAATAACAATTTTTTTTCTAAATTATCTTCATTATTTAAAAAAACATTTTAATTACTCATTAAATTATCAATTTTATTTGCAACTAAGGACCTGATGAGCAAAAAAATTGTTTATAAAATAGATAAAATTCTCTTGAGATTCAAATATATCATTAAAAGTTAACTCGAGTCATATAAATTATAAATATCATCAATAATTAATAAATATCTGCAGTCATTTTTGTAACGTTTTAATTAATCGAAAAAATAATAATAATGCAACTGTAACAATTATGAATCGTTGAGGGAAAAGTACTCGTCACCAGTGAAGATTTACCGAGCAATGTGAACAGTTATCATAATTATCAAATACGATATAATTTAATTACTAATTCTCTTTTTGTCGTTATGCGCGCACCAGCGTGCTTTCTCTTTCTTTTGTTAATAATATTAACCTGGTTTTTTTTCCGTGGCCGGCGTACATATTTACTTAATTATTTTACAACTACTTTTTATTAATCAATTTTTTCAAGATTTGCACTTGCATTTTATGTAGACAATGTTTTTTCTTTTTTTTCTTTTTGGACTCGAGCAAAGACGATTGAGAAAATTAGACGGTTCGACACATTACATTAAAGTCCTTTCGGTGTCATCACCGTTTTTTGTTTTTTTTTGAGAAAAAGATAAGAGCAAGAAAAGAGAGGAATAATATTTCAAGGCACGGGGATTTGAAGCGTGAAAATGTTGGACGAACATCCGTTTTTTTTTCCAAATAGGAAACAAATATAAAACTTTTTTTCTAATAGAAAACAATGAAAAATTATGCCGATAATTAAAAAAAACTATATAATTATGAGATCCTCCAATTTGAAAAGAAAATTTTCCCTTTAAAAAAATAGATATTTTTTTTTATAGTTTCACGAAACAATAAACGTATAAATTGAAACTGGATATTGATGTCTTTATGACGTGTAATATCAATAATAAAAAAAATATAATAAAATAATATATATAATATATTCCTACTTCTGCATCTATTATTAATCATATTATTAATAATAATAATAATAATAAACTCTGCAACATTTAATACAGGTTTGTTCACACGGACTAGATACATCTCCCACGGAGCGATCGTGACAAACGGTACACCGAAACAAGCATTATCTTTTCTTCGTTATTACAAAGAAATAAATAAATCAACGATATAATCGTGTCTGCCTGACATAATAGTTTATAAATACTATCATATAATGCCAGAAACTCTGTAGGTTGTGTCCAACGAACAGAATGTGAAATAGAAAAAAAGAGAAGAAAATTATATACTTTGGATGATTCAGCAATCAAAAAAAAAGATTGTTCTTCAAACCAAAAATTAAATTAAAAAATAAAGAAGAAAGAAAGAAGAAAGTAAATATCGGAAAAAATTCCAAAAATGTAAAATGATTCAGTCAATTGTTCCGATCGTCTATTTAAAACGAATCGTTTAACCATTTAACCCTAAATTAAATTCGAGGCTTAATATTTTTTTTTCGCTTTTTTTAATCCATGTCATGGAGCGAATGTATACGATTGAAAACTATATGGGAAATTTTTCACTTTTTTTTCCACTTACTCCACGGTTTTAACAAACAGTGTCTCTATGGCAATAATTGAGATGTCGAAAGTGAAAAATTTTTTTTTGCTGATTAACAGAGACTACAGCATTTGGAAGCATCACTTAAATGAATGTGACAGACGGTGGGAATTCCAGCACAATTTTTACCAACAATTCTATCTTGAACGAGTTGTGAGAGTCCTAAATTCTGATTAATGTCACCATCGCTGCCACGATGTTGATTTCTAGCTTCGAACCATTGTCTTTGTTGTTCCTTCCATTTATCATCAACAGTGGTACAAAGGAGCATCGATTTTGGCGATGGTGGATTTACCTTTTCACGTGTAATGCTACCACACGATCTTGCTTTGTACAGTCTTCCTTTATTGAATAGTCCTGGCAGAGGGACGCAAAGCTTTTTGTGCACTGCAAAATACCGACTGAGTAGTTTCATTCGTTTACTTTTGCAATCAGGTTTATGCACGGAAGTGCCTCGATCAATGGGTAACTGTTGAACGCTTCCATTCCGCTCGTAACGTTTCTCTTTATTGCAATCAACATCCTCTCGTTTTTCCTGCTTTTCGCTTTTGTTTCCTGAGATTCCTGTTGAAAATTAAATTATTCAAATAAATTCCATTTACTTTTTTGGTGTATACATTTTCTCTAGACTCAAATTGAAATATTTTTGACTCACCTGTCGTTTTTTCCGATTTATTGTTTCCCAATGACAAACCCTGCAATAGTCTTGCACCGAAGTATTTGGCCTTTTGTACAGTGGTAACAGTTTGTGGAATTGTTGGCGCCATGGTCACGATCCGTGGTGGACTAATGACGACATTTTGAGTGAAAGCCACGTTCCTTGGAGTGTGCGAATGATTGTGATTGTGATAAGGACCCTCGGCTTCCTGAACTTCCGTGATACGATTGAGTGATTGACTTTCGCGTAGCCGTGTTTCGCCGGCTCTTCGCCGACCAGCTCGATGCCTACGGCCAAAAACTGTTCCCTGATTTTCCGAGCATCGATGCGTTCCACTTGTTGTGGACGTTGTCGTGGTTGTATTTCCCCTACCGCTGTTGTCATTGCCAGTTGGTTCCGTGGATGGTGTCTCACGTGTACGTTCTCCATTCCCTAGACCACCACCACCACCTCCACCACTTCCTCCACTTCCACCCGGATCTTGAGAATCACTCGAGTCATCATGACTATCACGCCTCGGTGGCAATGGTTTTCCAGAGCCGCTAAGTTTCTGCGCCCGTTTCTTCCTGCTTTCACTGTCATCGTCACTTGCATCTGAACTCGAACACGAAGTTGTTCTCGTCTTATGGAATTTACTGCGCCTTTGTTCGTATCCCGTTTTTCTGACAACTCGCGATTTCGAGGAACTACTGTCTAAATTAGTCGTCCCTGTCGTGACAGCGTCACCATCCTCGAGTATTTCTTTCAACGTAATTTGAGATGATGGGGAATTACTTTTGCTACTATTGATTTTCGTATTTATTGGAGAAGGCATGGTTTTGTATTTGGGAGCAAGAACTTGATTGTCAGTGATTGCAGTTATGGTGCGAAGGGGAGATGGTACTGTCGATGATTCCGTGAGTATCGTCGTCATCGTCTCTTGATGAATATTATCAGACTTTTGCATATTTGATTCGTCTTGAGAAAGAAATGCCCGATGTTGAGGTCCCATTTTCCATTTGTTCGCTGGTGCTGGACTTGATTTAAGATGATCGTTCAATGATTTTGCCCTTGTTTCTTGGGTCTCTATTGTCCTTTTTATAGTATTATCCGCATGGGTACTCAATGCAGTGTTCATCTTATTTTTCGGACTCACATTTGGTACTTGATTACTCTTTATCATCAAAGGCGACTTATCAACATTTTTGATGTTGCTGATTACATTTCTATCTAGATTTATTTTTTGATCTAACGTTGATGTTTTGTCCTTAGTTTTATTTGACTTAATACTTTCGTCACGGAATGCCGAAGTCTCGTGAGCGTGATGAACAGTCTTAAGAGCGGTGTGCTTTTCAGGAAGCTGTGCTAACCTCTCTTGCAATATGTGCGAAAGTTTCCCCTCTGAACGCGAGCCTCGTCGATTAAATGAATTCAGTGTGGAATTGCTTCCGTGGTCGTCCCTACCAGAGCATGAAGACACGTCGTCTTCATCATCTTCCTCTTGTACTATACTACATTTGCGCGTGCGAAGATTCTGTCGGAAGAGGATTATGCAATAAATATTAATTAAAAGAAGAACAAGAAGGAGAAAATTAATATTTACCTGTGGTAAATCTCCAGGTGTGCGAGGTACACTAAGTAATGATTGGTTCACGCTACCCAAGGAATTCTGATTAACGTTAAAATCATCAGTCGAAAGATCATCCGGATGGCTGAAAATTAATATCAATTGTGAAAAATCTAAAAAAGTTTTTTTTAACAATTGAAAAAAGAATCACATACCTTCCAGAAACGCTCAATAACTCGGGTCGCGTTTTCTGGACTTGTTCCTGTCGATGAGCTCGCAATTTTCTCTCAGCCAACAAAAAATAAGTGGCCGTTATATGGTTGTACTCGTTCTTGTCGAGGGCGCTGAAAGACAGGAGTTAATGAAAACAGAGATAACACTCTCTCAACTCATGTATACAAAAAGGGCCGTGAGTATGAGAAAAATACAAATACTGTGAAATTAAAGCACTTGATGAAAAATCAACTCGAATTTCAAAATTTAATTCCAAAAAAATCACAACGTTTGTGATCAACTATTAAAAAAAAAATTAATATTTGTCTACAGATTTTTTCTTTTTTAATTGTTGATGAAAAAAACGTAAAAAATTTTTTTAGATAAAACTTATCTAATGGAAAAATATTTTTCCTTTAAATCACTCACTCAGTTATTTCTTCTTTGGTTGCGATATTGCCATTCACCATTTTGGTTATTATAAAATTGTGATGCTCTTCAGAGACTTGCTGTCGTGAAATAAGCGGTAACGATTCAATTGGATCGGCATCGGAGCCAATTGACAGCCATGGATCAGAAGCAATTTCCTCAAGAGTTGCTCGCCCTTCCGGTTCTCTCACCAGCATACGAGCAATAAGTTTTTTACAACCTTCGGAAACATGCGATGGAATCGAATATTTGCAATCCATAATCATGGTCAGTGTTTCACTGTCGTTTGCCTCCTGGAATGGCGCTTGACCACACACCAGCATATAGAGAATAACACCCAGAGACCAAATGTCTGAAAAAAATATAAAAATTCCTAAGAAATTTAAACCTACGGCTAATTAATATTCACTGTAGAAATAACCCTGATCTCAGATATTTTTTTCCCCACCCGAATGTCAAGTGCAAAGACAAAATTATACCTAACAAGAAACATTCAATAAAAAGTCGATCACTATTCAAAGAAGATAAAAAAAAACCATGTACATATATGTAAATTAACCTGGAAGCTAATCAATAATTATCCAGTTTGTTTTATTAATGTCAATGAGATTTTCATCAATGTCAATCAATTTTTCTAATCCCAAAAAAAATCAACTCGTCTTCGTATCTGTTATTACGTATAAGTGAATAATTACCAACGGCAGGTGCATCGTAACTGTCACCCAAAAGAATTTCAGGTGCTGAATAAGCGAGTGAACCACAAGAAGTTTCCAATTTTTGCCCAGGACAAAAGCGATTGCTAAAACCAAAATCCGTGAGTTTCACGGTGCCTACTTTTTCGAAAAAAACAACATTTTCAGGTTTTAAGTCCCTGTGGACCACGTGTAATCGATGACAGTAAGATATCGCTCGCACTATCTGACGAAAATATGTCCTGGCAACCTGGAAAAAAAAGGAAAAATAAGAATAAGGAAAATATTTAACAAAAAAGAAGTGAATATTTTCACGATTATATTTATAATGAATAAAAAGAAGAATTAATTAACATACTTCTTCACTGAGTCCGCTCTCATGACGCATGATGTAGTCATAGAGATCCCCGCCATCGCCAAGCTCGAGAATCAAGTACAACTTCGTTTGTGTGTCTATCACCTCGTAAAGTCGTACAACGTTCGGATGTTGCACGAGCTTCATGCATCTCACCTAGAAAAATTACTCAAGTGTTTACGTTCACATTTTATCAGTTATGTCATTTATATTCAAGGATAAACTTCTCGAATTTCTATTTTCAGAGAAAATAAGGAAGATATTTTTTTACAACCAATTTCCTACTTTTGGTTCAAATTAAAAAAAAAAAATTTTTAAATTCAGTATGAAAAAAAAATGATGTTCTATTGCCACGACTTCACAGTCAATTAACTCCTAACAGGTTAAATGGGTTTGAACGGCTTTGCCGTAAATCATGCGAACGAAAGGTATACACGTGAAATAAAAGAAAAGTTTCTAAAATATATTTCAAAAGCCAATATTTATGACAGTGTGCAAAGTATCAATTATCATATAATTTTTTTTTCTGTCAAAAAAAAATTTCAATATACGACGAACGAGTTTTTAAAAACAAGTTAATTGTTTGTTTAGATAAGTTATTTAGATAAGGTTTCACACATTTTTCTAAATATTTGGAAAATTATAAACACTTTTAAAAGTAGATTTAAAAGGAAGTTTATGTTAAATTTACGACTGATGCGATGATTTATTACACTGTGCGGCAAAATTACACTGTTAAATTTTACAATGACCCAAAAATTATCAACGTTGTTTTAATAAAGTAATTTGACTTTATGTATATGGCTTTTCATGTTACATAATTTAGTCAAATGGCGAATTTAATGAATATTAAAATAAATAAATAAAATTCAATATTAAAATGAATAAACAAAATTAAATATCAAAATAAATAAACAAAATTAAATATCAAAATAAATAAATAAAATTAAATATTAATTTTAAATTATCTAATAATCTGATTAGTCTTTTTGAGATAAAAACTTCATTATTTTTTAATTCAACATTATTATAAGCAACTTTTTTCGTATTATAATATAAAATGTGAAATGACAATAGGGAAATTGATTTCTCCTCTCACCTCTTGGAAAAGATGTGCCCTGGAAACTTCATCGAGTTTGCTTTTGTCGATGACTTTGACGGCAACCTTTTCACCAGTGAAAACATGTCGAGCCAACTTGACAACGGCGAAGTGACCTCGTCCAAGAGTTTCCTCGAGATCGTAAAGTCCCGCGATTTTGCCATCATAGTTGCTATGTCCCACTCTCCGATGCATTGCGCTGTTTTCAAATAAAAATTATTCTTATTTCAAAATTACAAACTATCAACTCGGAAGAATAGAAAAAAAAATCATTTCCCAATTACAAACGAAAAAATTCGTTTTAGAATAGAAAATTCGTTACATTTATAAAATTTATTTATTATTTATAAAAAACTTATTTGATTCAAATAATCGAATAATTTGATATCTAATAGTTTTTTTTCCATATTTGCGCTAATAATCATCGACAATTTGAATGAAATAAATTTCTTTCAGTCGAATAGAACTTTATTGCTTATTTACAACGTTCAACTGAACTTGATAAATAATTATTATTCAATTGCAGAATTTATACAGATTCATAACCACAGTTTCCGCACATGAAAATTTTATCTCCTAATTTTCATGTAACGTAAATAAGCAAATAAAATATTCACAACTAGAAATAATAATTAAATATTTATATTCAATTCAGTTATTTAATTAATAAAAATGTAAATAATTTTGACACTAATTGAAAGTAGATTTAGAAAGAATTATTCGAATTAAAGTTTTGTAAATGGCAAATATATTATTTCAATGAATAATCAGAATTCGGATGTTCTTATATTTGCTACTTAAGAGATAAAGATCTAGATTACTATATTAGTTCACAAAGAATAAATTCTATAGAAATCGATTCGACCGTAACTTGACCTAGAGTAAAGTGACTTGCCGAAAGAAAATCTTATAAATTAGATTACAAGTTCTAATGTATTGAAACACTTGTCTTTGCAACCACTTTAATGGGATCAAAAGGAATTAGCTAACGTAATTTCATTTTAAGTCCAATACAATTTTGTTTTCTGTCGACAATATTTACCTTTCTTTTCTGAATTACCATCGCAACGGGACATTAATTCAGGAAACAATTTTCAAATATAATGATTAAAAATTAATAGTTAATAACAATAGTAATAACAACAATAATAATTTTTATTATTAATAAAAAGAATTTTATTATTATTATTATTATTATTATTATTAATAAGAAGAATTAATCATAATATTAATAATAATAATAATTATATAATAATTATAAAAGGGTTCACTCCGTGATCAGAAGGGAGGACGATCACCTCCCTTCTTGTGAGAGTTATAAAAAAAGATCAACCTCCAAGTCTTGACTTGGAGGTAAAGAAAAAATTTTGTTAATAAAAAAAAAATTAAAAAACAATAATAAAAACTTTTAATACACGGAAAAAATATAAAGTAACTTTTACTATTTGCAAAGTAAAATCTAAACTGACTCAAAATTCTGGTCAATCTTTACTATTTCCATTAGTAAATTTTACTGTATCTCTGAAGCAAATTTTTAAAAAATTAGTAAAATTTACTAAGTTTAGATTTTACTATAGAATAGTAATATAATTGCTTGACTCGTTTTTTCCGTGTAATAATAAAAAACAATAATGAAAAATAATAAAAAATTGAACTAAAAAAATAAAAATAAATTTAATAATTATTATTTAGGGAAAGAAGAATTTATATTGTCAATTTATAATTATTTCTCACAAAATGAGAATATAATACATAATTAACCAATTCTTTGAATCATTAGATGGTAACAGGAAAATTTGTCAATAATGAATATGAATGAAAATTAATTTCCTTATAACAAACATCAAAGCAATATTTATATATATGTAATGGAGTAATTTACGTCTATATAAATTATTTCATCATCATATATACATATTACGATGTTATGATATTACAACAAAATTATTGATAGAATAAAAAAGATTTATCGATTTTATTGAAAAATTTACCCAATTTTTTTTTAATTATTTCAAAACAAAACTGAATATTTTATATTTAATTAATAAATATACAAACACATAACGTCCGAATATACGTTTTATTTAAATTTCAAATAAAATTTCATCATTCAAAAGATTTTTATCTAATTATATTTTTTTTATTTTCTGAAAAAAATTACTATTTGATAAATTCTGCCTCTGGGAGTGAAATAAATTTTTGCGCGAAAATTATGAAAAATCTAAAATAATAATGTGAGTTTTATTAAAAATAAATCTCCTCTTTTTTTTATGTATCCACACTTCCGTGACTATGTTTAGTTCATAAATTTCTCTGTAATAATGAAAAAAAAAGGCTCCAAAGAATTTAACGCCTTATGTTGTATGACGTTAAATGTAATCTACTGTGTGCATATTACGTGCAAGTAAACCGTTACAAGTTCTGAAATCGCTCACATAAAAGTCTTCAGGTGCATTTAATCGAGGCCGAATTTACAAAATATATAATCCTTCACTTTATTCTTCAATCAGATTTTTATTTCAAGAAAAAAAAAAATTCTTCATCCAAAAGTAAATAAATTTTCAAAATAAAGGAAGAAAAATTATTTTAAATTGAATGCTCGGGATTTTAGAGGTGAATATTTTTTTCGCAGATATTTTATTTAAAAAGAAATCTTTCTCCAAAGTTTCATTAACCCTTTTGTGCCAAATTTGGAAAGGAGTAAGGGGTGGGGGGTGATTCTAATTAAGCACTTTCAACTTATAAGAAACTTTCTCGTGAGCCTCCCTGGAACATGAGGCAATTAAAAATCTCCTAAATGAAAACTGGAAAGTAAAAGTGTGCACAGAAAGTTTTATTATAATATATAGATATATGTGAAGTAAGTGAAATTTCCCATTGTTCCTTTTTTGTAATAGAGGAGGAATTTAACTCCCGCATATAGTATATAAGCGCGTGTAATCACACTTAAGAATAATCCTAACAGGAAATGCATGTGCTACATACCACCTCAATATTATAGACTCTCTGTTTCAAGACACATATATATATATATTTCTAAGAAGTTCCTTATAATCATAAAACTGTTGATCATCATCCATAAAGCAAACAATAGAATAGCCATCGCGAGATTTCTGGATTTCAGATTTGGATAATCATTAAAGCAGATGATGGAAAATAAAATATAATTATTTGACAATTGACTCAGAGAAACGATATAATTGTCTCGTCAGAGCAAAATGAATATTTATTTGTTTTAAATAAATTTGTTTCCAATATAATTTGTTTATAAATGAATTTTTATTTAAAATTTTGTTTTAATTTTTTAAAATAAATTCATTCAAATATATTTTGTTTCAAGTAAATTCTGTGTTAAATATATTTTGTTTTCAATAAATTTTGTTTACAATATATTTTAATTAACAATTATTTTTATTTTTTTAAATAAATTGTTTCAAATTTTTTGTATTAAGTACATTTTGTTTCCAATATATTTTGTTTTAAATAAAATTTGTTTCCAATGTATTTTGTTTTAAGTGAATTTTGTTTCAATTTTTTTTTTAAATAAATTTTGTTTCCAATATATTTTGTTTTAAGTGAATTTTGTTTCAATTTTGTTTTAAATAAATTTTGTTTCAAATTAATTTTATGTGGTTCAAATACATAAAAATTTTATTTGCTCCAAAAAACATTTTATTTGTCCCAATGACAATTTTTATTTAAAACAAATAAATAGATTACAAAACTCTGAGAAAAATGAACTTTTATTCAACTCAAATAAATTATAATTAATTCAAATCAAAACATTTCTCTGGTTGTAAACTGAAAAAAAATTTGATTCCGATTACTTGTCTATTATCAAATAAATATTTACTTGTACCAAATAATTTTTACTCGAATCAAATAAAATTGAATCAAAAATGTCTCTATCTGAATCAAATATACCATTTTATTCCCTCAAATAAAAATTATTTTGAAACAAATAAACATTTTTTTGATACCTAATATTTTTTTCCATATTTTCTATAATAATCGACAAAATTTGAATCAAATATATTTTTTTTCAGTGTAGTGTGCAGGAAAACGTGCTTCTCATCATATGAGAAAAAAATCAAACTAAAGACAAAAGGAAACAAGATAAGAAAACTTAATTCACAAAAAGATAATACATTTAAACTGCAATTTTTATCTCAAATCATTTAAACGAATAGTCATTACATTTTTTTTTCATTGTTCCTTAAATGCTCATTATAATAATATAGAAAACATTTTTATGTTTCCTATAGATAAAAACATAAAAGTTTACTATCAACAGTAGTTATGAAAAGCATTAAAAAAATATCGTTTTTCTTTTTTTTTTTTAGAAAGAGAAAAAATTCAATGGGTGTAAAATTAATAAGCTGACAATGCTTTTTAAAAAGTTTATTTTCGTTCAAGAGTCTCGTGTCACCTGCATTTAAATATAAACAGTAGTTCAGAACTGACGTATCACACCCACGTAGTTGATATCGCGCATTTCAATGGCTACGAAAACTAATAGATCGACCTACGTAAAAGAGCTTTCGTAGAAAAATGTTAAGAATTCAATAATAAATGTAGGTACATCCAATAAATATCTTATATATAGAAATTATTTGGAAAAAAAAAATTAAATATTTCCGGCAAATCATTTTTCAATCATTTTCCAATATAAGGAAAAAATCAGACTTGATATATATGTACACTGAAAAAAAAATTTATTTGATTCAAATAATGAATTACTTGTCTATTATCAAATAAATATTTACTTGAACCAAATAATTTTTATTTAAATCAAATAATGACTATTGTATTGAATCAATAATTTATGTATTTGGATCAAATAATTTTTATTTAAATCAAATAAACTGTAATTGAATCAATAATTTATGTATTTGACTCAAATAGAATTTATTTGATACAAATAAATATTTATTTGATAATAGTCAAGTAATTCATTATTTGAATCAAATAAATTTTTTTTTCAGTGTATAATTGAGATATAATAAACTATGGACAATTAATATAATAATTGCTAAATTGTCTATCTGAATTATAATTTATAAACAAATGAATTTTTAATAAATTATCGAGATGTAATGCAATAATATTGATAAACATACATATATATATGTAGTTTCGTCAAGGAAGCGTGATGAGTTTAAAATGAAACATGGACCGAGATAATAAACTAATTACAACCTGTTGTAATTTGTAATCCTAACTAACTTGTGTAATCTATGCAATCTTAATTTACATCCGTTTTGTAACGAAGGTTTAGTTTCTTAAGACAAAAACAATTCGAGTTATGAATATTTATTAAGATCATACAGTAATTTTAACGCGATATTTGTTGCACTCTCTAAATTTCAAACTAATTATCAGTTAAATTCATTTTCAGATTGTGTCGACAAAATAAACAGAAATCTTCGCTAATTAATCCAATTAAATTTGACTATTTTTTTACTTTACTAAAAATTGGTTATTTATTTCAATTTTTTCAAAAGTAATAATTATAGTCATTTCTCAATAACTAATAAAATAAAAAGTCAGTCAAAATTTTACTTGCGATTAGTTATTTTTAACTAATTTAGATTTTCAGAGCACCAAACATATTTTCTATTTGCTCAATATTTTACTATTACTGCGATTTAATTCAACATTTTGAATAATAAAATGAAAATAAATAACTATAAGTGAAAATTGTAAATATTTAAATAAACATGGTTTATTTTTTAATTGCTTGAAAAATTAAGATAGGAATTAAAAATGTTTATTTCTATATATAAAAAATGAATGTTAAAATTTTCAAGTTTAAACGAAAGAAAATATAAAGCAAGTGAAAATGTAGTAATTCATTATTAATTGGAATACAAATGTTGGATGCAATTAATGGTTTTTCCAATAAACAATGATAATTGCAGTAATTGGTAGCTTTATAAGTAAATGGTAATTTTCATCAATGTAGCGATATTTTAAATAATATTAAATATTATTAATAATATCAAATATTGATTATTTGTTAAAAATACCAAACAATTAATATTGTTAAAAATACCAAATAATTAATATTAGTAAAAATATCAAATGTTGAGTATTGTTAAAAATACCAAATAATGAATATTATTAAAAATAGCAAACATTGAAAATTATTAAAAATATCGAACATAAAATATTGTTAAAAATATAAAAATTGGAATTTTATTTTCAAACAATATTTCTTTCAAATAATAATAATTATTTTCAAACAATAATTATGGTAATTACTGGTACTTCTCGTGGTACTTTTATTAGACTGAAAAAAATTTAATTTAGGTACTTAAATATTAAAATAAAATAAATATTTTTCTCAATGAGATGAGAATTGGTCCAATTTAGAATGACTGAGTTTTTTTGCTCACTCGATTCATAAACCACATGTCCTCACCGAAAAAATATATATTCTTGAAATTGAAAATAAATACTTGGCATCTATTCTAAAATGAGAGTAATGGGTACATATTTTCTATTTCAGAATATCACTTTTTCATGCTAAAGTAATTATTTACAAACTAGAAAAAAAAACCAACGCAAAAACTAATTTTACACTACAACTCACGTTTCCTTAATCCTTAATTAAATCCTTAATTAACCATCAACTTTTTTTCACATAAAAATCGCTTGAAATTTTATTTCAAAATTTATCACACGCAGTGAGGTTTATGAAACTCGCGGTCTATTTGAGATTTGCTAGAAAATATTAATAATAAAGTGTCACAGTGAAGAAAAGAGGACTTAACACACTGCACTGGTAAATTTTCTCTACTATTAATACTTTCTAGCAAATCACAAGTAGTTCAAGTTTTCCGAAAAATTTTACCTTCTTGAACCAAACATCAGAAAAAAAATTGCAACCATCAATCATGAATAAAAAAAAAAAACAGTCGAGATGTGAAAATTCTTGTGGTTTTTTTGTGTAAGTTTCGAATCAATCGAACGGAGATTACTATAGTCTGGTGTGCTGTGTGTTGCTGCGTGTTCTTCAAGGCCGGTAATCATTTTTCGGTTTAATTTCCGGTCTAGGAAGTTTCTTGGGGACGGCCGTCAGTTGGAAAGCGCGAGTGCGACGACCGTGCAATGTGCACGTGCACTTGGACGATATAATTCCTCTGTTGGTTAATATGTGCAATATGCACTTCATACTGTACATAGTGTTATAAAGGAATGACGAACTTTCGAGCGCGTGTCTCAATTATCACTGCAGCTCTAAACTATACACATAATAATATTATATACATGGGCATACACAGCGGGTCACACATTATTATATATATGTATATCTGTTCCTGTTTGGCGATCAATTCAACAACAGGAGGGTAGGTCGTGAATGTTTATGACTGAAGTTGTGTGTCCGTCAAATTGAATTTCGCTTCCTAACCGCGAAGGCCGCAAAAACCCGCACTGACTTGACCTATTATCTCCTCGAATATATATTAATAATCCACCAACAACCAAAACTAATTCAATTCTCAAAAATTGCGATCTCTCAATTTCTCTTTTAATCTCTCGAAAATAGAAGTCGTATTGAAAAAGTTTTCAAATATTCATAATGTACTCTAAAACTTATTTCAAACTGAAAAAAAATTTTACTTGATTCAAATAATTATCGAATAAATATTTATTTGAATAAAAAAACAGAAAATTGAACAAATTACGGTTTATTTGATTGAAATAAGAATTATTTGGTCCAAATAAATATTTATTTGCATAAAATGAAAAATAACCGAAAATTGAATCAATTAGAGTTTATTTGATTGAAATAAAAATTATTTGGTTCAAATAAATATTTATTTGCATAAAATGAAAAATAACCGAAAATTGAATCAATTAGAGTTTATTTGTTTGAAATAAAAATTATTTGGTTCAAATAAATATTTATTTGGAAAAAATAACAGAACATTGAATCAATTACAGTTTTTTGATTTAAATAAAAATTATTTGGTTCAAATAAATATTTATTTGTATAAGACCAAAGAAAATGAAATCAACCACAGTTTATTTGATTGAAATAAAAATGAAATAAAAATTATTTGAATTAAATAAATATTTGTTTGAATAAAAAAACAGAAAATTGAACAAATTACAGTTTATTTGATTGAAATAAGAATTATTTGGTCCAAATAAATATTTGTATATAAAAAACCGAAAATTGAATCAATTGAAGTTTATTTGATTAAAACAAAAATTATTTAGTTCAAATAAATTTGTATTTGCATAAAATGAAAAATAACGTAAAATTGAATCATTTAGAGTTTATTTGTTTGAAATAAAAATTATTTGGTTCAAATAAATATTTATTTGTAAAAAATAACAGAACATTG
>JUFY01029432.1:0-11492 GCA_001855655.1 Leptopilina clavipes | reverse complement strand
AACAGTGATAGAAAAAATTATTTTTTTACCAATCAGATTACATTTACTTGTTACTATAAAACAATTAACATTTTGATGTTTCACGTTAACAATAAAGTAAATCATATAATTTAAATTTAATCGTTAATATTGAAAAAATTTAAATTTAAATTAAAGAATTAAAAAAAAAATTTTTTTCAATGATAAATTAAATTAAATTTTTATTAGTAAAAAATTTGGGTTATGTCTTATGAGAATATACTGACGATAAAAAGGTTAATTTGTAACTTTTAAATATTTAAAACTTATAAAGTATGTTAATTTCAAGAAAATAGATTATTACTTACAGTAAATGATAAATCAGAATAATATATATTATAAATATATTAATCATTGTTTAAACCAACGAGCAAAAAGTGGTTTTCAAAACGTCAACATTTAAAAAACGAAAGCACAAATACGTTACTCTTTACCAAATTCACAATTTCTTAAATTAATATTTATTTAAATTAAAACCAATAAACAATCATTATTTATAAATAGTTTTAATAATTAATTAAATCACAGCAAATTAAATGACTTTTCGTTTGACAGATACTGATATTTTTTATACGAATAATAACATTCATCTTTTTAAATCTATTCTCTGAAGTTAGGTTACTCCACGAAAAGCGTTAAAATGAGACCATAAAACGGAGTCAAAATGAGGATGTTAATGAACAAAATGGATCGCATCCATTATTATTTATCCATTATGTAAAAGATTCGTAAAAATATAGTCAATAATTTATATAATGATGACGTGTTTCAAATTTCCGATTCAGAACACTTTGTGAAGCGGAGAGTATGAAAAAATTTAATTCCGATTCAAACAACTGATTGAATAGGAATTCAATAAGTAATGCAAATAATCAGTATAGCAATCTGCCTTCGCCTTTTAAAAATACGGATTCACTAGAGCTTCCGAGCGATTCAAAAAATTTGAATAGGTTTTTATTTCCTGGGCAACATTATCTCAACTAACTTACGTGATTCCCAACAATCCTTACACTTTATAATCTTTCAACCCTTGCCTTTTCCTTTTTTCAAATTTTCACGCTTTATCCAAATTTCCGCCTGCACTACTTGATTCATTGCTTTCCTTTGAACTTGACATTCTAAATCTAATTGACTCCTAATTCTCACTTTCCTTTCTACCACTCATACTCACACTCCTACTCTTTTATACATATACACTACTTTCTGTTCACACCACAACACTTTTCCCTTCATTCTCCACCCACTTTACTGACTACCCTTCGACTAATGTCTACACTTTGGTTCAAAATCACTTTACCCTTACACACGCGTGCACAACTCAATGGTCTACCGGAAACGGAAGCCCCCAAATCATTTTTAATTTTAGAGTTCCCCAAACCAAATTATTGTAATAAATCCAGAAAATTTGTTATTGTGTAATGTATATGCGCCTTAAACCGTGGGAGTCAAAAACTAGTGTGCTCCACCAAGGGAGAAGAATAAGAATTGAATTCAAGATCAGTAAACTGAAAAATTATTTTTTTTAAAGTACTTCTTCGGGGTTGCTACAAAAATTTTATTTGCACTTCCTTGACTCTTCCCTTTTACTTCCAGAAAGAATTTTGACTTTTCGCCTGATCCCTATAAAATAGAATACAAGGGGAGTTCAATTATAAAAAAGATAATTTTTATAAGCAAAAATTTGATTTCAAACATTAAGGGTGACTACCTATTTTGAAAATAAAATTAGTTACTGTGGCTAACTTCCCCCGATTATTTTCAAAAATTTCAATTTCAAAAATTCAATTATTTTTAATACAATTTTTGGGAAATTTCAATTATTTCAAACATTTTCAATTACTTGTTTATAAAAAATTCAATTATCTTTAAAAAAATAGAACTGAAATATTATAAAAGCCTAATTTACACTAGAATTTTAAATAATCACAGAAAACAAGGGGGTGTAACTTTTGTTGCTCCTCATTTAAACACCTTTAAACAAATGACCTTCGATTGTAACGAACTTCAGTGAAATAAAAAAAAACATGGGTTAAGTCTTGGTGAAAGAAACCATGGCCAAAAGCTGAAAAACCATGGGAAAAAAAACTTTTTTTATCAAATTATATGTTTCTGAAACCATGGCCAAAAGCTGGCTAACCATGGGCATACAGAGAAATGCAATTTCATTAAATATTTTTGATTCTGAACCATGGCCAATAGCTATAGAACTATGGGCACAGAGAAACATTCATTTTTATCAAATTATTTGTTTTTGAACCATGGCGGAAAGCTGGCTAACCATGGGCATAAAGAGAAATATATTTTCATCAAATATTTTTGATTCTGAACAATGGCTAAAACCTGGAAAACCATGGGCACAGACAAAAATACATTGAGCCAAGCTCTTTAACTAACAGCAAGCCTTGGGCCAAACGAAAACCTTGAAATTTCAAAGAATTTTCGAAATCCCTTCAACAGTGATAGAAAAAATTATTTTTTTACCAATCAGATTACATTTACTTGTTAATATAAAACAATTAACATTTTGCTGTTTCACGTGAGCAATAAAGTCAATCATATAATTTAGATTTAGTCGTTAATATTTAAAAGTTTAAATTTAATTTAAAGAATTAAAAAAAAAAATTTTTTTTCAATGAAAAATTAAATTAAATTTTTAATAGTAAAAAATTTGGGTTATGTCTTATGGGAATATACTGACGATAAAAAGGTTAATTTGTAACTTTTAAATATTTAAAACTTATAAAGTATGTTAATTTCAAGAAAATAGATTATTATTTACAGTAAATGTTAAATCACAATAATATATATTATAAATATATTAATCATTGTTTAAACCAACGAGCAAAAAGTAGGATTAATAATTTTTGGGTGTCATTTTTGTTGCACCTCATTTTAACCCCATAAAATGCACTCTAAATGACATCTCCTGATGATTTAAGATCATCAGCTTACTGTGCTGAAAATTAACCAGTTGCGCGAGCGCAAAAAGTGAACTTCGTATGTTTGAACAACGACTGTACTTATTTGCTCTCAAACCATCAAGATAAATATTAAACAAAAACACAATATAGAAAATACAACGAGAAATTGTATAAGAAAACATTTACTTCTTTTTTTAATTAAAAAATTTAAAGCAAAATTTGTAAGGAAAGAAAAAGAAAAAGGAGAGCAAAATAAAGAAATTTAATCGTACTAGTATAAATTAATTTATTAACGAAACGATATCTTTTTAAATTCTTGTAAATTACTGTCAGTAGTATGAGTCAATTTTAGTCAGACATATAAAGGCCTTGTATAATTTACCTCAACAAAATAATTATTATTATAAAATAATTATAATTATATTATAGATAATTATTATTATCTCATATTAAACTATAAAATAAATATAAAAAATTATATTATAAACGGAAATTTATCTCAACAAGAGTAACACGACGAGCAAATGCAGCTCCTTCATTAAAGTTGATTCAATTGTCTTTTCAAAAATGTGTCTTTACTTTTCGAAGTATTGTATCTATATATATATATTGGAAAAAGGAAACAAACTTCATTAAAGTTCGTCTCAGGAAGTTTCAACTTGCCAACTCAATTTCAGTTTTGTCTTGTAAAAAAAGGGAATAAGTAAATAAAAATAAAAGCAAAAAAAAACTAAAAAATTGTTCTTCACGTTTTGCTTGGAAATCCAATCTGTGCAGATATTGTAAAAGAACAAATCTGATAGGGAGTCGCACACAACTTGATTGATATGCGACTTCTTCTGTTGAAATATTGAGAAGTGGGGGGGGGGGGGGGGGTTTGGTTTGGTTGACATAAATAAATATCCGGCTTTTTCCTTTGGCATCGAATTTATTGACTTCTTTTTATTCATTCTACACAATGGAATCTCACTACAAAGATTGGTATTTTCTAATCTTAAAAAGAAAAGTTTTTTTTTTTATTTTTTTCCAAGTAACTTTCTTCCGACATTTGCATTATAAAAATGCAGTAATTTTTTCCCCCTCTCTATTGAAGTGAAAAGAAAGTTGATAAGAAAAATTTGGTAAAAAAAATGTTTTTTTTACTTAATTTGTACAATACTGGGAAAATATAATACATAAAAAAAAGAATCAATAATTAAATAAAATGGTCAATTTAAAAAAAAAATTGACCATTTTTATTTTTGTGTTAGAAAATGAATTTTATTACATCAAAAGAAAATGTCATTTAAATTGACTATAGAAATGTGGATATTTAATGACTAATTAATTTATGAGAGCTAGCTCATTCTGTCTGGTAAGAGATTCTTTTTTTCACGAGTTTAATAAAGCATGTCACTTTGTTTACTCAGTTACACACACTGCCCTTTGATGTGCGTTAATTAGTTATATATATATACAGACGGTGCAATATCCCCCGAGTGGCATATCTCTGCTTCGTTAATTATTTTTTGTCGGCGACAGTGCCAGAAAAGTATACCTGCTATAAAAACGCCGTCGCGCTTAAAAATGAAAGAGGAAGATAAAAAATTCAACAAATTTCTATTAGTCCAAGCTTTCGACGACAATGTTTTAATCGAGGTCAAATTTTCTATTATTTCCATATAAGTATATCATTCTAGTGCTTTTTTTCTACTTCTCTTTTTTTCATTTCTCCCCCTTTTTATTGCTTATTACTTGCAATCATAATTTGTCAGAATCACCACATACAAAAAAAAAAGAATCCAGAATATATGTGAATCGTTTTCCACTAGAATTTCCAGGAATTAAAAATTACTGGTAAAAATGAGAATATCTGCGTTTATATTTCGAGTTATTTCAAATTGTACTTTAATTATTTTTCTTTTTATTAAATTCACAAGAGCTGAACAAACCCTTTATTAAGCGACATATGGAAATAATTATTTATCAACGTTAAAATAATTCTCATATAAAAATACTGTATTCAAATTTTAAAATACATACAGTTGAAATTAAATTATTTTTACAATAATTACTAATAGAGAAAAAAATTATTTGTAATAAATAATGAATTTTTATGCCTGTTTATTTAAATTTAAATTAGAAGAAACAAATTTTCCCATGACAAAATGTTTTACAATAGAAAAAAAAATTTTTTCCTTCCTTTCTCCTTTTCTGGAGCAAACTTGCGAGAATTTAAATACTTTGCAAAATTATAATACCAGAAGATATTTTCATATATAGCGTTTTATTTTCCCCTCTTTTCCGGCGCATTGTAGTTCCGCATTGCTTTTGTCCATTTTTTGGAAAAATAAACCGAAAAAGGAAAACGAGGTAACGAGGTCACTAGGTTTTGATTTCATTCGTAAGTATTATTATCACTTACTTTTGGAGAAAATTAATGGCTTATTCACTTCTGAAACTACACTGAGATATTTATTACATTTTATTTTACATCAAGAATATTTCAATATATGAAATAATTCTAAAAATTCTAAAAATCATTCTAAAGATGACAAAATATTTTCAAAATTTAAGAAATAATTTTCTTTGCATCTATTTGTTGCAAATGTTTGTGTTTCAATGTGCCTATTTAAATATTATTCCATTTAGAAAATAATTTGTCTATTCGGGAAGGTAGAAATTTTTTTTTAAAAAACAAGGGATGAAACTCGTGATTTTTCATTTAGTGAGATACGAAGTTCAATGAAAGAGAACAAAGAGAGAGAGAGAGAGAGAGAGAAAGTGAAAGATAGTGAAAAGGGGCACAGTGCGACCATTTATAGTAACTTCAGTACGTGTAGCCAAGCATTTTAATGCGATTTCAGGAGAAGACGCAAGAGAGGAAAATATAGAGCGGATGTGCCGGAAAAAGGCAAACGTGGAGGAAGAAATCTCACGTTTAAACGATTTCATTCAAATTTTTAATAATCGTCGAATTGAAAATTATTATTATTATTTTGCTGAACTTGACATAGAAAAAGAAAAGTTAAAATAAGTAAAAAATAAGAAAAATTCTTTCTTTTCTTTTGCAGAATAAAAAAACAAATACAAATTAAAATAATAATAATAAAAAATAATATAAAAGAGAAAGTTTCAAAAAAACTTAAAAAAAATACATAAATAATAATGAGATATTGGGGGAAATTTTATGTGAAAGGGAGTTAGATAACGAGACACAGTTTATATTATATTGACGTCGAAGAAAATAGATGTTAAGGATATGGGGGGAAAGGGAGGGAGAAAGGAGGGACGAAAAGAAAATACACCCACATTTTTCTATGCAGATAATATAATATTGTTAAGCGACGAGGAGAATAAAGTATCAAAACTGATCCCCGTTTGCAAGAGAAATATTTTCATAGGAAAAAGACGCTATTAGGTTTATATGTTGAAAAAGTGAAAATTGCACAAGAGCAAAAAAAAATACTCTAAAATGTATAAACACAAAACAATTATAAAAAGAAATAGAAAACAATTACAAACAAAATGTTTACAAAAAATGAAATGATAATAAAAAAAAAAATACCGATTTAAATTCACGAACTAAAGAAACAATGAAAAGTGGCAGTGGTAACAAAAATTTTTGACAAAGATATAAATGATTTGGGGAAAAAACGAGCCGCAGTGGAAAAAGTTATTACAATGTGAACGAATGAATGAAAAGAAATTTTCAACTTTGCAAGAATCGTGGAATTAATGAGAAGAAAATTAGAAGAAAAAAGAAGAGACGAACATTTATATAATTCATATGGTGCGGTTGAGGATAATAAAAATAAAAATATAATAAATGGTGTTAAGAGACAGTAGTAAAAATAAAGAGAAAAAAATACATTTAACGAATAGGTGTGAGTGAAAGAGGCAAAATTTATATTGCCCTATAAACAAGAGTTATACCAGAGAAAATAGGGGCAAAAAAAAATATGAAAGTTTATGCAAATTATATCGACGTGAAGAAGAGACTTAGAAAATTCATGTGGAGCTTGTGCGGAAGGATGTGATCAAATAGAGAGTTTAAAAAAAACACGAATAAACAGTGTGAAAATGAGGGAAAAATGAAAAGCGCCAATTTATAAAAAAAACACACTACAAAAAAAGCAGACAAATATTTTGAAAAATTAGTTTAAAAAACTAACAAACTCAAAAAAATCTCCTAATCCTTTTTAATTAATACAACAATGGAAAATTTTTCCAATTGAAATAAATTTCTCAACTCTATTTCTATATTTTTTTTATTATAAAAATCATCAATTTTTCAATTTTTACTATCTCTTATATTTCTCTCGATGAGAAAAAATTCATTTTTAATAAATCGAAAATATTCGATTTACTGAAAATAAATAACAAATAAAAATAAAAAATGGTTCATTTTGAAAAATTATTTTTTTAAATCGTCAAATTTAATAGACGTATGAGAAGAAATGATTAAAGTGACATGAGGGGATGTAATAAAATATAAAAATGAAATCAATGTTGGAATAAAAAAAAAAAAAATACAATAAATATGTCTTTTAATGTAATATAAGTCCTGAACTAGGGTGAAATTTAATGGCCGAGGGAAAGTTTGCCATTTTTGTTTGTATATATATATTTCAAAAGTGAGACGTACAATTGGAGCAAACGTGACGATGCAGTTGGTAGAAGAATTTCACCGAAAATTGTAAAAACAAAAATTGCAATCGGAGGAGAATGCGAGAGTCAAAAGTAGTCGATAGTCACCAAGGTCTTGATTACGCGTTCCACTGGCGCCGACAAGTCTCGAGATCAAAAACTTGTATATAGAACATGTACTATATATAGAACAAAATTGTGCAAAAATCTTCATGTTTTCCTCGAAATAAATCGAATTGTAACTTTTCGAAATTTCAACAAATTTCTATTATTTCCAAAGTGATCAAGTTATTTATTCTTTTTACAAACGTTCCTGCCCTGCTTTTAGGGTTGTTCTCATTTTAGAGAAAAGTTGTGAAATTCTTTCAATATACTTTAGAATCTAAAAAAAAAAATTTTTTTAATTTACAAGGCAATTACGATAATAGAAAATTAACGCCGGCATGATAGGTTGAAAATTAATAGAAAAAAAATATTACAAAGTAAGCATCATTTTCTCCATTTGTTATCTTGTATAAAAAAAAAACTTGAATTATTTTTTCAACGTTCCATCTAATGTTCGTTCAAGAAAAAATTATTCAAATTTAAAATTTTAAACAAATAATATTAGAAAAAATATTTATGGAAAAAATCGGTATTAGTAAAAAATAGTTTAAGTCCAACGTTTATCACCAACGATTAAAAAAAGTTAATATATTTCCCAGTGAAAAATAATATCTATTGTTTACAAATTTCTCTTTTTAACAGTTGTCGATTAAAAAAAAAAATTGAAAAAATCTTTTTAATTAAAAGTTAAAAAAAAATTATAATAGAAAAATGTATTTCTTTTAAATCGTTAATCATAGATGTTGTGAATTTAAAATCTCTCTAAATTTAAATTAGTGAACATTCGTCCATTCTTTTTAATTATTAAAAAATATGGCGAGTAATCTTTCAAAGAAAAATTAATTTAACTATTAATCAATATTTTCCACAGATAACCTGTATGAACAAAGTGTATGAAATTACGCACAAAAAAAAAATGAAAATAAAACTATCATGTATGACTGACTTATCAAGAAGGCTAAAATTAGAAAA
The DNA here is from genome assembly GCA_001855655.1 of Leptopilina clavipes. Lineage (NCBI taxonomy): Eukaryota > Metazoa > Arthropoda > Insecta > Hymenoptera > Figitidae > Leptopilina > Leptopilina clavipes. The sequence continues at coordinate 2,847 of JUFY01029432.1, read as the reverse complement.
TAAAGAAACAATTTAAAATCTTATATTTTTATATAGTATAAAATTTTGTCACGACACTTGGTTTGTTAATATTTGACAATGTTTTTTTCCTTTTATAACAAGTTTTTACCATATATATTACTTTAGTAATAACTAATAAATATGAGAAAAAATGTTTAAAAAATAAATAAAAAGATGTTTTTTTAATAATAAAATTTGAAACGTGGATAAAAAATTTTCGAAAACTTACTGCAGAGTCGTGCAGTATTTATAATAGTTTGTCAATGTCAGCTTCATTTGTCACTAATATTTTTACCTACAACGCATGATTATCAATTTATGTACGAATGCCTTTTTTGGTATATATACAAAAGAACCGAATAATATTCTCAGTACAGAACGATACAACCTACAGTCAAGTAGAGAAATATTTATAACGAAAAACGAAAAAAAAGAAAATGTTGAAACTGTACTTCTTATTTGCAATCGCAATAGTTACATTATTTCATCCGCAAATGAGTGATGCGGAATGCTGTAGAACTACGACTGTGAAATTTAAAATAGAAAATAAAATTAGCTGTTCCACAATGCAGTCTAAAATAGATAGATCTCATAGTAGTCCGCCACGAAAAAAATCTGATTTCGACAAGCATGGTTGTTTTATTAAAGTGTGTAATGATGGAAAACCAGCAACTGGATCGTATTGTGGCAAAGGAAAATGTAATATTTTTGGTTGCAACTGTGATGGCGGTTGTATAGAAGGAAATGCAGTTGAAAATTTCAAAAAATTGCATGGAGATAAGATATCTAATGTAAATTCAGAAATTTTACTGTTGTAATAATTTGAAATATGTACAACGTGTTTAATATATGAAATATGACATTCAATAAAAAAAATTATAAAAATGTATATCATTCTATTTTTAAACCATCTGCCCTTCCTTTAAATAAAATCTCTCTAAATTTAAAATAGTGAAAATTCGTCCATTCTTTTTAATTATTATAAAATATGGCGAGTAATCTTTTAAAGAAAAATTAATTTAACTATTAATCAATATTTTCCACCGATAACCTGTACGAGCAAAGTCTATTTCTTTTCTATATTCATTATTTCTCTGATGTAGATTTGAAATATGTAGGTACAACGTGTTTAAATTGTAACAGTTAATAAAATGAATTTTTAAAACGTACACTATAACATTTTATAAACATATTTGTTAATATTGTAAACAAATTTGTATCACTATATACAAATTTCGTGCAATATGTTTATGTTATTTGATTTAAATCTGAATGGAGAGAAACAATTTAGTAATTCAGTTTGATGAAAGTGAAAAGACTTTCGGATGGATGGTGAAATAGCATTCTGGCGATAAACCATATTAGTAATATAAGCCGCATCATAAATTCCCTTATTTTTCCATATTTGTTCTTTTGCACTTTTGTGTGACTTTTCTCTCTCTCTCTCTCTCTCTATTTTTCGTCGCTCGTTCTTCTTGCTGGCTGATAGATATATAAATTCCCCAACTGGGTTACCATATTATGGTTACGATACTTTGGCGCCCACCGGAATCGAACAACGACGACGCGCTTGACCCTCCCTTATAATCTCGGTTAGTGTGCGACACTCTTTCATATTCTCCCTCTCGCTCCCTCTCGCTTCCCTAGACTTTGAATCGGTCAAAGGACGTCACGCCTGGCGAACCCCGACGAGAATATCAGAATGCGCGCTCTCGAGTATATCTACGTCACACCACGGGATACGTCAGTATATAGACCGTCCTTGACCAACGAAAAAAGACTAACCAGACTCAATTCTAGACTCCAAAACAAAGTCAAAAGGGAGAGAGAAAGAGTATTTCACACTAATCGACAACTGTTTTTAGATTTCATTTATTATTTTTAGTTTCTGGCAATCTGCCAAAAAAAAGTCGGTTACTACAAAATTCTATTTTTTCTAACAGATAATTTCTAGAAAGAACCCTGCACATTTAATACTAGAATTTGGTGGTGATTTTACTGGAAATTCTTCTAAATTCCCTAGTAAATCCACTCAACCAAAATTTGACCGAATTCGGTCAAGTTCCGTTTGAGGCAAAATATTCCAATTGAATTGTAAAATATGACGAAAAAATGACAAATAATGCTAAATTAGTCTTTGTTTATTTGATTTGTGCAAGAATTATGTCAATAATTAATAATTCATTATTAAAGTTTAATTTAAAATAATTGTACAAATCAAATAAATAAATACTAACTCAGTATTAATTATCATTTTTTTATCATACTTTACAAATTGATTACAATATTTTGCCTCAAACCAAAACTTGACCAAAACCTGATTGATTTATTATTTTATTTGTTATTTACTCTTTAAATCTGAATTAGTAAAAATTTTAACTAATTTGAATTAGTGACTCACTTTTTGCTTTCGAATTAGTTAAATTTTACTAATAAATAGTAAAAAAAATTTTTGCTACTAATTTATTAGTAAATTTTAACTAATTCAAAAGCAAAAAGTGAGTCACTAATTCAAATTAGTTAAAATTTTTACTAATTCAGATTTAGAGAGTGATTTGACTGATAATCAGTATAGTTTTCTACTAATTCAAGTTTAGAGAGATGTCCAAAAATTTTTTTACTAATTTATTAGTCAATTTTAAACTAATTCAGAAGCAGAAATCAGTCACTAATTAAAATTAGTTACTGATTTCTACTAATTCAGATTTACTCTCTAAATTTGAATTAGTAAAAATTTTAACTAATTTGAATTAGTGACTCACTTTTTGCTTTCGAATTAGTTAAATTTTACTAATAAATAGTAAAAAAAAATTTTTCTACTAATTTATTAGTAAATTTTAACTAATT
>JUFY01029431.1:0-12652 GCA_001855655.1 Leptopilina clavipes | reverse complement strand
TGCAATAAAATAAATATTATTCTTGTATTATATTTAAAAATATTTACATTATAAACTTACAAGCTGCTTCCAAGTCTGTTTTGTAGGTTTTCATCTCAACTGAAAATAAGTTTATTGCAGAAATATATTTTTTTCTTATTATTAAAAATTTTATTTTTAATAATCCGAATGTTAAATTTTATTTAATCTTTGAAAATATATTCTTATGCGAAGAGAATACACACTATTTTTATAAATACTTTCGTCAATCAATTTTTTTCTTTCAATCCACAAATTTTTCATTAATTATAATATGATTATAGAATATAATTATAATGAAAATAAAGTACCAAATTAATTTAAAAATTCAAACTTACCAATATGGATACCGTCATCAGAATTTTCTGATTGTCTCTGTGTTAAATATGTGAAAGGTTCATTTGATTCACACAAATAAAAAAAATTACAAATAATGAATAAATATACTGCGCTCTCTTAATTTGAATCAGTGAAATTTTCACTGCATGTCAATCAGTAACCGACTTCTGGCTATTTCATCAGTCAAATTTCACTGATTTGCAGTGAAGATGACTGCAAATCAGTGAAATTTGACTGATGAAATAGCCAGAAGTAGGTTACTGATTGACATGCAGTGAAAATTTCACTGATTCAAATTAAGAGAGCGGTATTCATGATTAGATATTAAAAAATTCTTAACAAATACTTTATATTAATGTGAGTGAAATTCGTTTTTAGTTAACAAAACCTTCAATATCGGTGTCACGAATCTAAATGAATGTTGTAAATTTGTTCGTGGAAATTATATATTGAAAGGTGGATAATAAAAGTTACAATTAGTGTTATATTAACAAAACTACATTTTTGTGTCGAAAGCCCTAAAGATTGTTATCTTTAGGTAAATATGCAAACATAAAAAATAATCATATATTTAATTTATGTTTAGGCAAATAGATTTATTTCATTTCATTATTTATATCTTAAAATTAATTCCAATATTTTTTTCACAATTATCCCGTGCAGAAATTGCCCCACTTGGCCCTACTTGAAATAGGGCTTTAGCAAGGGTCTAACTAGTTTTCCTAGTTTCTTGCAAGGCCCTTGTCAGAGCTATATTTTTAAATAGGGAAAAGTGAGGCAATTTCTGCACGGGATTATGCAATATTTATGCAATTACACAAATTATTATGCAATATTTATGCAATTACAGAAATTATTATGCAATAATTATGCAATTACAGAAATAATAAATTTACTTGAAGGTGTTGTGAAAATTTATCAATATCTTCAATCTTTCTGAATTTAATGTTTTTTTGAAAAGGAATTAATATATATTATATCTGTATTATTAAGCCGCAGTGGTTCCATCAGGAATTGTCATAAATTTTACATCTTTATCGGCTTTATCAACAGCGTCAAACTTTTTTCAGTTTGTTTAATCCATAAGTCTAAACAATAAACAGACTTTTCACCAGCGTTTGTCAAAAAAAACATTCTTTCATAACCATTTAATAGTAATATCAGACGTTAGTTTTCCAATTTCGAGGCCAATGGAACGATTCGATTTTTATAAATTTAATAATATTATTTAAATTAATAATTAATTGCTTAGATCGAGTGTGAGAAAATAATTAATGAATTTCACAGGTGTGTGAGGAAGGAATATTGAAAGAAATGCGATTTAAACTTAAGGCTGGTTAAATCCACAAATTAGTGGGTTGTATAGTTTCTTTTGTGGGGTGAAAAGACACGTTTTTGGTGCAGAGGGTTGCCTCACTGAATAGCCTCTAGATGCTTCCTAATGGTCTAAATGAAGTGTGTACGTTTCACATATGGAACTAAATGCAATATCATAATAACACTAATTTTTAAGCATAACTATACACTCAGCTTCACAACGTGTGAACGAGAAAGGTTCTCAAAGATCCGGTACAAATTCCTTCATCCACTGCACCTTTTGTTATCAATACATATACAATAAGCATATATTCCATCACATTTCTCCTTATCCCTGAAAATTTCATTCATCAATTAAGTAAAGTTACTAAATTTTTTTTGTCCACGCAATGATAATTATTTATTGCATCATTTTGTATTATTTGCTTGCTGGAAAAATTTATTTAACCGTTGAATTAAATATACCAGTTACGCAGTTTGGATTGAATGAATATTCTATTTAAAACAGTCGATTTCCGTCTCAAAAAAAAAAAAAAAATTGAAAACAGATATTTTTTGTAAATATTAGAAATAATAAAAGTAGCTTATCAATGACGGAAGTATTTTTATTACTTCTATTCTAACATTGAACGTTTGTGACAAAAGAAACAAAATTGTAAATTAATACTTCAGGGCAAATATTAATTTGATTAAAACCCAGATGTTGGGATTATATTATTGATAACAGACGCATATTTATTTATAAAAGGATATGATTCTGAAATTCCGATTCAAAAAGTTTTAGACCTTACGGTAGTTCAAAGCGAATTAAAATTAATAAAACAGATTAAAATGCGTTTAATAATTTTTGCTTTAGTTATTTTTTGTAGTCTTTTTTATTTCTCTGAATGCCAATCGTATGTCTCTAAGTTTGGAACCAAAGTTAATAATCAACCGCCATCTGGAAGTAAGTAAACTTATTCTGCATAATAATATCCTAATATATGTAAAGTAATAATATCAGGTTTGATTATGTTCATAGACGAGAGATTGCCTTACCCAAGATTGCCTTTAGTTATTGTTTACGTGACTCTTGATTTTTTTTGTTGCCATTTTTATCCAAGCTTTGGAAAAGAATCTTCTTTGCTTCATCAAGGTCTGATCTGAAGACTCTGCATTTGGAGTCTTTTGGCGATGTTTGGATTTATTCTTTTCCACCAAACTTTTCTTAATACAAAAAGCACCTTGGGCTCTTCTTGCAGTATGCGAACTTGTGATCTGCTTCACTGCACTTAAAAATCGCTGAATTATAAGTTCTTCCTATGTGGCCATAATCTAGACATTGATGACACCTAGTGACCATCATTCTCTTCTTGATTCAACACGACATAAAATCCATCTTTATGCGTCCCAATTTCTCCAGTCTTTCCGCATCTTATGGTCGGTGACTACAACTTCGAGTTTCATTCTCCGCTTGTTGGGTCCTAGAACCGTCACCTTTCTGGCTTCTTGAGAACATTTTGCAGCACCTGCTAAACTTCTTCTACTTGAGTAAGGCAATCAGAGGCCCTTTGACCCACCGACTGCAACTTACCGAAGCTTCCAACAAATATCCTGGGTGAAAAACTTCTTATTGGAGTCGCCTCCGATTTTTATCAGACCTCCCTTTTTTGTAGGTTTCGCTCCTACAACTCTTGACATTTGGATTGATCTCCTTACGGAGCTTACTCGGACCATCAGCATACGACTTTTCTTGTGCAACTCTGATCAGAATCGCTGATCTTTTAACCAACCCTTCGACCTATTGACTGCAACATTAACCAAACTTCCAACAGTCTTGGTAATATCAGCGATAAAAAACTCCTTATTGGAACCGCCTCCGATTTTCATTGAGAAAGATTGACTGGTTTGGAATGAGGAAAAACCAAATGAATAATTTTTTTTTTGTATAGGATCTTGCTTATCTACCTCTCCAAAGATCTTAGAATTCTCAATTTCTGAACCTAAGGAAAAGGTTTTGTCTTGATCCCCCTCAATGCCAACACAGAAAACCTAAAGGGACCAAAACGTTGCAAAATGATACTATGCTTTCTTGGATCATTCTACAAATTGATTCAAAAAGCGGTATAATGATAAACTTCTTCTACTTGGGTTATCAGACTTCAACTATGACTGCAACTTACCGAAGCTTCCAACAAATATCCTGGGTGAAAAACTTCTTATTGGAGTCGCCTCCGATTTTTATCAGACCTCCCTTTTTTGTAGGTTTCGCTCCTAACACTCTAGTGTGACTGACATATGGATTGATCTCCTTACGGAGCTTACTCGGAAAATCAGCATACGACTTTTCTTGTACAACTCTGATCAGAATCGCTGATCTTTTAACCAACCCTTCGACCTATTGACTGCAACATTAACCAAACTTCCAACAGTCTTGGTAATATCAGCGATAAAAAACTCCTTATTGGAACCGCCTCCGATTTTCATTGAGAAAGATGGACCGATTTGGAATGAGGAAAAACCAAATGAATAATTTTTTTTGTATAGGATCTTGCTTATCTACCTCTCCAAAGATTCTGAACCTAAGAAATTCTGTCAATTTCTGAACCTAAGGAAAACGTTTTGTCTTGATCCCTTCAATGCCAACACAGAAAACCGAAAGGGAGCAAAACGTTGCAAAATGATACTATATGCTTTCTTGGATCATTCTAAAAATTGATCCAAAAAGCGATATCATTTTGCAACAATTTTGATATCGCTTTTTGGATCAATTTGTAGAATGATCCAAGAAAGCACCCAGATAGCACGTAATCTTGCAGCAATCTTGCGGCAAGCTTAACATGCAAGGTTAGCAAGATTGCAGTGTAAGCTTGCTGGAAGCTTACCTTAAGGTTAAAATGTCCCACCTAACCCAAGGTTGCACGGTAAGCTTGCCGTAAGGTTACCGTAAGATTTCACCTTAAGTTTGCAGCAAGATTGTAATGCAAGCTTATCTCAATATTACTCTGTAATCTTGCTGCAAGATTGCAAAAGAAGCTTGCTGTAAGTTTTAAAAATTTTGTTTTTTATAGTTCCGTAAAATTTATACAATAAAATTTAGAAAAAATATAGAAAAAACTTAGAAAAAATTTTTTTTTTTAATTTATGGTAAGATTATTTTGCAATCTTGCAATAACCTTGTGGCAAGCTTACCGAGCAAGATTACTTTGAAACCTTCCGATAACTTTACGTCAAGCTTACCGTGCAACCTTGGGTTAGGTGGGACATTTTAACCTTACGGTAAGCTTCCCGCAAGCTTACACTGCAATCTTGCTAACCTTGCATGTTAAGCTTGCCGCAAGATTGCTGCAAGATTACGTGCTATCTGGGTTAGGACATTATCTCCGCTGCAAATATTCAAAACAGCATAGAAAATTACCATCGTCCACCGCTTTGTATTTCGAGACACGTCATAGTTGCCACATAACTCATCGACAACATCTACATCACATTTGGTTTTTTTATAAAATGTTATCATTTCAGGTTTCTTTTTTGACAAGCTGTCATTGTCAATTTTATCATCGTGGTTTATTGTTGACATCACTAAGGCAACCTTTCCCTTTTTGGGCACATATGAAACTAAACTGTTATCTTTTTGGAAACCAATTATTGAGCTGGAAATCTCTCTGTTACGTGTTTCCAGCATTTTTTTGTCAAATCAACTTTTTTTCGAACAGTTCCGTACTCATCAGTTTATGTTCTTTGAGCAAGTGCAACATTAATGAGTAACTTGTAAACCAATTATCGAAGGTCGATAATTGTAATTAGTTTTTGATATAGGAGCAACGAGTCTGTAAACTACATCGAAGTCTTTGTTGCTGAAAGTGTACGGTCCCTCTGGTTCTTTTCTAGCATATATATCGAGGTTCAGAATGTAAAATGTTTAGAGCATCTACCATAGCATAGATTTTTATTCCATATTTGGCAGGTTTATTGGGTATTTACTACCGAAAACTACAGCAGCCTCGAAAAGATGGAAGTTGTTCATCGATAGTAATGAATTCTGTTGGCGTATAAGTTTCCTGGCAATTGGTTACAAATTTCTCAAACAATGATCGAATAGGAGCCCGATTATCGGTTTTTTTTCGTACTGCTCGCGTGGTCCTATCAACAATTCGTACACAATTTTGAAAAAATTGAAACCACTTTAGAGTCATAGTTGTTCTGAAAATCTCTACACCTGTTCCATCGCTTCGTCATAAATATTTTAGGTTCTGTCATTTGAGTAAGGAAGAATTAATCTTCGAATTAAAAAAGCGCGGATTGCAATCTGTGGGAAATGTTGCAGCAAGACGCAACAGATTGGTTAAAAGTTACAACAATCCAATCGACCCCAATTTTGCTAAAAATATTGTTGACAAATTAATCCCTAATCCTGATTATAACCAAGAAATTATCGAAAATCCCAATAATGAATTTATAGCCAATCCACATAACCTAAATCCCGATAACGATGATTTGATCACTATTGACAATGTTAGTGATCGATTCTCCACTAATAATCCACAAGACTATCGGTTTAATTACTCAAATAGACCCCATGATATAATTCATTCCCCCAATTACACTGTTGACCCTCCCCAACGAAACTCGAAAAATCAATCCAGAAATTTCAACCCAACTAATAGAAGACAAGAAGATTATCCAAGAAATCCTCAAAGAAATTTTGACTATTCCAAATCTGATTCCAGAAATATCGCGCGGTCTGTGGAAAATAATGTAGATTCCCGAGATTTCTATGATCATCATGACACTTCATTCAATCAAAATTCCGAATTTAATCATTATTAAGACTCTGATTATCGTCGCTCTCGAGACGAAAATTTTGAAAAATCTAATTTTGATCATCAATGTCCTCCCAGAGAAAACCTCTACCGTAGAAACGATTCTCATGATTTCTTTGAAGAAAACTCTAGACTCCGTTATGACTCTCAAATCTTTGATCGTTATTACAAACCTCATAATTATGACTATTTTGACAATCGTCAAGTTTATTTCGATTGTTTATTTCGATGATTCCATATAACCCTTGAATTTCTGCGGCTTCTGCGTTAGAAATTATGAGAAAATGGCAATTAAAATTCAGTGGTTCTCGATCTGAGGATCCCGAAGCCTTTCTCATGAAAATCAAAGAAGGACGCATTATCGTTCCTATTTCTGACCAATCATTATTACAGGTTTTACCATTTTTCTTTACCGGCATTGCTCTCAATTGGTATAGAGCTTCTTGATACCTTTGGCGTAATTATAACGATTTTTCTAATTCATTCCTTTCTCAAATTTACTGAACCTGATTTCCAATTTGAATTGAGACAACAAATTTATCAACGTACACAAGGTAAAAAGGAACCTATCTCCGATTTCATAACTTGTATGTTATCCCTTTTTGATCGTGTTTCCCTCCGACTTTCCGAAAACTAAGAATTGAGTTTCGTCCACCGAAATTTACTAGCAAAATTTCAAATGGTTATTCCTCGTGAGAATATTCGTTCATTAAATCTGTTAGATCGTATTGACAAATCTGTAGAAAAAAGCTTTTCCTTGAGCAGAAATTTTAGACCACCTTCCACTCTTGAAAAATCTCTTTTGCCTGACTTAGCGTATAAAGGTCCCTTTAAATAAAAAATCTGAAATAAAAAATCTTTACACTTAATTGAAGACAATGACTCTGATATTGATTCTCTTATAGAATTCCTTTTGGTCCTAAAAGATTCTAAAAATCCTAAAAAGAATAATCAAACCCACTTGTCAAATCCACTAATGACCCTCCCGAAATAATCTTTGAAATTTTGAGAAACTCTGTTCCCCCCAAACGTGATTCAGCTAAGATTCGTTGTTATAATTGCGATAAAGGTCACAGATTTCCCGATTGCATAGAACCAAAAACAATTTTTTGTTACAAATGTGGTCATAAAGACACAACTAAACCTAATTGTCCGAAATATAAGGGAAACTTAATTCATAGCCATTGAGTAGGGCTCAATTGCCTCTGAAAATAAATAATAAGCCCTCTACTGAATTTAATACTTCTATTAATAACCCTCCCAGTAAAAACAAATCTAAAAAGAAAAATACCCCAAAATTAATTGAAATCGAATATTTAAATTTGGAAACTGATATTTCCGAAATTAAGGGACTTTTTATCCCTTGTGATGTAGATTTCTCTACTTATTGTGACTCGAACAAATATTTTATTTAAGAAAAAGAACTTGACAAAATTATAGACAATCCCAACTTTGTAGATAAAAATAATAAAGATAATACTGAACTCGAAATACAAAATATTAATGACTCAACTCTTTTATTAAACGAAAATATCAAATTAAATGAAAATCCTATTATTGACCCTAAAAATGATTTAAAAATTTCCCCTAATGAAAATAATGATTTTTTCAATGAAGTTAAAAACCCTGATTTTTCTTCAATTTTTAAAATATCTAAAATTGTTTATATTACTGATGACCCTGACACACCCGAACCTTCATTGTATTTAACAATTAAAATTTTTGACTATCCTATCAAAGCCTTATTTGATAGTGGTGCTTCCAGATTCTTTATGGGAAAAATAGACAAAGATTTACAAAAAAATAAGGATTCGTTCTAGAAAAGAATTTTGGAAAAATTCAATTGGCTTATGGTGAAGTTTAAACAGTCAGTGAAGAAATTACTGCTCCTATCGAATAAGAAAATAAATGATATCTTGATAAATTTATAATTTTAAATTCTTTATCTGTAGATTTTATCATTGGCCTTGATTTCTTAAAACTTTTGGTATGACTATCGATTATGAAAAAAAATTGGATTATTAATGATAATCCTCAAGAAACTTTTGAATTTGAATTTGTTGAAAAAGAACCTAATATGTGTTATGGTTTAATGGAATTAACCATTGATCAAACTAATAAATTAAACGAACTTCTAAAGACTATTCCCGAAAATGATGGTATGCCTGGTTTAACTGAAAAAAGTATTCATGTTATTGATACTGAAAATAATGAGCCCGTAAAACAATAATATTATTCTTATTCCCTAAAACTCCAAGAAGCTGTTTATACTGAATTTTACGTTTTACTCAAGTACGAAATTATTAAACCCTCTAAAAGTTGTTGGTCCTCCTCAATTGTTATGATAAGAAAACCCGATGGAACTTATTGTTTATGTTAAGACTTTCAAGTAATAAATAAATTGACCAAAAAAGATGTGTATCCCCTTCCAAAAATTGACCAGATTCTTAATAAAGCTTAATAATGCAAAATTTATCTCAAAAATTGACATTAACAAAGGATTCCTTAATATCCCTTTAGACCCCGCTAGTTGAGAGAAAACAGCCTTTACTGTCCCAGGATGAGGTTTATTTCAGTTTACCCGAATGCCCTTTGGCTTGACCAACATCCCGGCCACGTTCCAAACTCTTATTGACTCTATTGTTGGACCAGATATGGAAATATCATAACCTAAAATATTTAGGTTATGTAGTTAATGAATCCGGTTTACTCGTTGATCCCGTTAAAATTGCCCCTATTGTCAATTATTCTGTCCTTAAAAATTTAAAAGAATTAAAAAGATTCTTAGGTATGGCCTCGTTGTATCGTATGTTTATTAAAAATTTCTCCTCAAGTAAAAATCAATCTTTTGTTTGAACTGAAGAACAGAACTCCGCTTTTCAAGAGTTGTTACCGAATTAGAATGTTTGACTATTGTTTGGGCCGTTGAAAAGTTTGATAGTTATTTGAGACTATACGATTTTACAATTGTTACTGACCATGCTAGTCTCAAATGGCTTCACAATCTAAAAACCCCACCGGACGTTTAGCTAGATGGTGTTTCGCTCTTTCTGAACATAATTACGAAATTTTCTATAGAAAAGGAAGTTCTAATAATGTCCCTGATACCCTTTCCAGAATGTTCGAAATCCCAAAAGAACAATGAAATTTAATTCAAACCCCTAATTTATCCTGGTATGTCAGTCGATTTATGGCTGTGAAAAATTTTCCTGAAAAATTCCCGACTTGGAAAATCATTGATGACAAATTATATCATTATAGACCCGACCCCGTGATTTCTTCTCTGGTTAAAGATCTCAATGCTTGGAAATTTGTCCCTGTTGAGAATTCTCGAAATTCTATTGTTTCTGAATCCCATGATGACCCTCAATCTGGACACCTTGGAACTAAAAAGACCTATAAGAAAGTTGCAATTATTCATTTTTGGCCTGGTTGTTATAAAGATGTTTCTAAATATGTTGAAACTTGTCAGAAATGTGAAGTTAAACAAAAAGCTCCATATGGTTTAATGGGATATCGAAATATTGATGAACCCTGGTTAATTGTAGCAGCTGATATCATTGGTCCCTTGCCCCGAAGTGAATCAGGTTATCAATATATCCTAATTATACAAGATTTTTTTACCAAATGGATCGAAATTGCTCCTTTAATATCCGCAACTGGTAAGAAGGTTAAAGATACTTTTATTGAATTAATAATTAATCGCTGGGGAACTCCGAAAATTCTTCACACTGATAATGGTACCGAATTTGTTAATTGAATTATTAGATTTTTGGCTTCTGAATTTAATATTATTCATTCGTGTCAACAGAGTTGTCAAGACTATGATCATATCTTTTATTAAAGAAAATCATCGAACTTGGGATGAACATCTTTCTAGTTTTCGCTTCGCTTTTAATACCTTATTTCATGACTCCCTTAAAACTTCCCCTGCTTTATTGAATTTTGGAAGAGACCCTAAACCTATTAATTCCCAATCCAAACCCAAAACCGACATTGACTTTACTATTGACTCTGAATCTATTGAATCGTGAAACACGTATGAAGAAAATCCAGGTTATGGAATATTGGATCATTAAAAATTTAGACTCTGCATATCAGAAATATTTTAAACCTTATAATTCACATAGACGAGATTTCAAATTTAATATTGGACATTTAGTCCTGGTTCGTAAAAGAACCCTCTCATCTAAAATAAAACATATTGCTGCTAAATTAAACCACAAAGAAAGACCTCATAAAATTTCAAAAATTGTGTCTACCCTTGTTTATGAACTTAGTACGCTTGATAATAAATTCGTGACTCTGACTCATATTCAATGTTTTAAACCTTATTAACAACCTTCCTAAGATTTACTGTTTAATGTTAAGCCTCTATAAAATTTAAAACTTTATTTTAATTCTTTCCTAATTTTATTTTTTTTTTGGTTACTAAAATTTTTTATTATTGACCACAAACATGTCAAACTCAAAAACGAATCACGACGAGCTTATTAAAAGATGTTATAATCTTCTTATCGATTTTTTTCCTTCTTATGGCGAGCCCATTCTAACCAATGATTCGTCAGAATCTCTAAACTTGTCGATTAACAATCCTAACAGAGAACTTCAATTGTCTCCAAGTTAATCTTCAATCGATGTTTCGCCACATGTGGAAAATCTATATTCCCCTCTTGACGCTACTTAAACTCGACATAGAAATATTGATGATTTAATGACACAACTATTCGATCACACAACAAACACCGAAGATGTTCACAGATTATTATTCCCTATCGTTCAAAATAATAATGTTAATGTAAATAATCCTACCGAGAGAACCATCAATCTTAATCCCATTAATTCTTTTAAGGCTTTTACCCTTCCTTCCAATTATGACAATCCTATTAAAAATCTGAACAAGACTTCCCACATTAAAACTAAAAATAAGTCGACACAAACTCCATCATCTTTCTTGAATCTTTCCTGATCCCAAGATCCTATTCGTGTTGACTATTCCACTGGGGCTATCCCAAAAAGAGCATATATAGAAAATACCATTTATGAGTCTTATCCAACTTCTGATAAAACTTATTCTCATCCTATTAATTCTGACTGTTCTGAGAAGGACCTTGGGATGAGAGGATGGTTCGAAATAATTGAGAAATCGGTATTTTCAGTAAGTTGAAAAAAATGAGAAGGTTGAGAAAAGGCCGGATTAAATGTGAAAACACTTTGGGAATTTTATTAAAATTCAACAAAGTTTAACATTAAATCACTCTTTACACAAATTAGCGTCGTTAGGCAACCATTTTGAAATAATAGAGAAGGTCCTTTTCTCAGTTTTTTAATTGATAGTTTTGGGGGTAAATTCCCGAGCAATTTACCTTTGAGAACACTCTAAACTTGTGAACAATTTAGCCGATGAGATTGACCGAACAAAAACTATTTCACAATAATTCTTTAATAACACAAAGAGAAAATTTTGGTTTTGAGAATAATTCGACCGTCGAAATTATGAGGCGAACAAATGAGTACTGAATTGCTTCACTCTATTAGTCCAAGCACGAGGCAGCCCAAGAAGACTAGAATAAGGAGGTCTAACTTAGGTAGTGGGGGTACGTGTAAAAATTATGCCATTGGGTAGGCAGTGTTATCGAGAAAGTGCCAAGGCGTAGTAGACTTCTGCGCACACTAACACAAGTGGTATGACAGCAAGTGAAGTGGCACACATGGAATTGCAGAAACTTGTATGTGTTAGTGTGCGCAGAAGTCTACTACGCCTTGGCACTTTCTCGATAATCTGCCTACCCGCAGTTATTATTTTCTTACGTAGACGTACTGTACCCCCACTACCTAACTTAGACCTCCTTATTCTAGTCTTCTTGACATCACGATTCCCCTCAATCCGCGCATCAAGGAATCAATAAAACATATTTATCGATTCTTAATCATCATTATTGGCCCGGAATGCGCGAAGATATTAGACGATTTATCAAAGAATGCGAAACTTGTCTCAAGTGTAAGCCAGACAATTCCCCTCCACAAGGTTTCATGTTTCCACGAAAATTCACTGAACCTTGGGACGTCGTCTCACTTGATATTACCGTGTTCGAAATCAGGGAAATGTTACGTGCTAGTGTGTGAAGACATATATACGCGTTATAAGGAATGTTTTCCTCTCTCGAAGGCCGACG
>JUFY01029430.1:82567-102389 GCA_001855655.1 Leptopilina clavipes | reverse complement strand
CTCTTATGGCAAATGCGACTTACTTGGTTTTTACTATGGACAGCAGATATGTAAAATATACTATTTTTAAGTGTACAAATACCAACACAGCATTGTAAACTTAAAAGTGTCAAATTGACACCAAAAGTATCAAATTGATCCAAAAATTTGGAATCAATTTGATACTTTCGGTATCAATTTGATACTTTTAAGTTTACAGTGAGTAAGTTTTGTTTGTAGTAAAATATGTTTTTAACCGTATCATAAAAACTAGGGAGACTGTAACTATTGGAATTATACTCCTACGATTAATAATAATATACAAACAAAACTTACTCACTGTAAACTTACAAGTATCAAATTGATTCCAATTTTTGGATAATTTTTGAATAATAATAATTTATTATTATTATTATTATTATTATTATTATTATTATTATTATTATTATTATTATTGAGCGAATGCTGCTATTTTACTTGGTCGTAATTTTGCCAAGCAACTTCATGAAGTTGGTGGTTAAAGAACCACAATGTGACGCGAAGCTGAGAGAAGAAAGGTTATTTTTATATTTATATTGTTTCCTGGGAATTGCATTCATTTTTTATTTTTTTAAATAATTTTCCTTCTGTGTAAATTCATTATCAGTTACCTAAGTTATATTACGTTTTGTTTCAATGTAAACAAAAAACAATTTTCAAATATTTCAAAATCAAAATCATTTCAAAAAATTCGAAATTCAAATTTTTATATTATAAATAATTTTAAAATTTGGGTTAATAGGAGAACATAACTTGAATATTTAGGTCAACAGGGTAAAATTCTATAGGTCAAAAAGTAAATTTACTTTTTGACCTATAAAAATATTCAAGTTATGTTCTCCTATTAACTCAAATTTTCATGTTATCCTCTCCTGGCATGTAAATATTGACGCCTCTTGACGTGAATGATTAATTATTAATTATTAAATATCAAGTGGAAAGAATGTACCTTTTTATTTCCTAATCACTGCTGGAAAAAATCACAGGGCAATTTAATTTTGGATTAATTTAATTCAACTTTAATTTTAATTTCAATTTGAATTTAAATTTCAATTTATTGAATTTGAATTTGAACTTGAATTTGAATTTGAATTTGAATTTGAATTAGAATTTGAATTTGGATTTTACTTTTAACTTTTCCATAAGTAAAAATTAAAAACCTTTTTAACACTAACAATTACATATTTCTGTTACAGGTGAGTTTGCAAAAAAATGTGACATATTTTTTGGATGCAAAAGGTCTGCAATTTTGTGAGTAAAAAAATTATTTTTTTTATTAATAATAATTATAACGTGAGACAACAACCTGTTGGATTGTTTATAAATTGTCGAATGTTCGTGAAACAACCGAGAGATGTCGGTAGTAGGTCGAAAGTGACTGTCGGTTAGGACGTAAACTTCCTCAATTGATTGTAGCAGTTCTGTCTGACTTGTACTGCCATCTACTACTTGGAGAAACTTTGCAGCGAGTCTGTCTGGCTCGGTACGGAAGTTACCTACTAAAACTTCCCATCCATGTAAAATCAATCCCATTTAAAAAAAAAAATCAATCCAATGATAATTTTCTCCCTTTTGATTAATAGAATTAAATTATTTTCTTAATTTCAAACATTGAAAATTGATCGAACAAAAATTAATATTTACCTGAAGATTATTGATTTATGTACCTATGGACTTTTCTCGTAAATTACTGAATTTTCCCCACAGCCGGAAATTTCAAACTCCGAGCAATTCGTCTATTTTGAAAATTTTAACTTTAATGAATTTTCCAAAAAAAGATGTTTTGAATTTTTGAATTTGAAGTTTTTGAATTTTTATTATAAAGAAATTTTGTTTTCTTCTCAGTGAAATTTAATATTCTATAGGTTGTATTTCAGTGGATTTTTCTATATAATAAACTTAAAATTGAAAAAAATTTCTCTGAGAAATTGCCTTTGAGTTATATATATATATTGTTGATTTGAAAGAAAATAAAACGGAATTGTTGCCGCCTCCTGTGATTGTGAATTTCCTTATTGTAAAATCTGTTACGTAATGGCACTACTTCGTGTGACCTACGAAACTCTCTGTCGGTAGTCGAATAAATTTCGCTTTCTTTTGGCGACTTTTACATTCCATGGGCTCTCCCTATCATCAAAATGAATTTACGACGTGAAAGTTGTTCCGGGCCCAATATAATTTTTACTTTTGTCCATTTTATTAAAAAGTGAATGAACCGTGGCAGAAAAAAATGTTCTAGAAACGCAAATTCACTTATTGAAGCGAAAAAAGGTAGCATATAATTTAGAAAATAACATTAGAAAAACAATATTTCAAAATCTCCCTCAAAGGCATTTCACAAATACCGGGCAAAAAAAAAAACCGTATAATAAATATATTTGCCGACAATAACAGGAAAATAAATTTTATTCAGAAAAATAATTTAATATGTATACTAAATTTCCCTTTTCAATTTTATTTCTCTATCAAAGATTTTCTGTATACAAAATAATAGAAAATAGTAAAAAAAATTGTAAAAAAAAAATTGTAAAATAAAAATTGTAGAAAAAATTTTCTACAATTTTTTTTTAGTATTTTTTTTAGTATTTTTTTTAGTATTTTTTTAGTATTTTTTTTAGTATTTTTTTTACTATTTTCTATTATTTTCTATAGAGAAATTGCAAAAGAAATTATTTTCGATTTCTATTTTAATAATTGTTTACGATGAAATGGGAAATGATTTGAATCGTGACGAGTGGTGACACTCGCGGTTTGAACTGAAACTAACAATATAGAGCTCATCGTTTCTCTGTGTTTGTGTATTGAATGTAGTATTTGTGAAATGTGTATATGCGCGACTAACGCACACAATCAAAGGGAAAGTTCAGTCACTCCGTAACCTCCTTTCAATCGAAACTATTACACACTACTAGACAGTGACTCTCAGCTCGGAACTTTTTACTTTCTTTTCAGCAAGTTAACTTTCCCATCCAATGAAATCGTGAGTAATATGATTATCAAGCCTGTTTGTAAACAAAGATTCTTTACGATATAAACAAATATTCTAACAATTCTTAAATTATTTCATATATTTATAGTAAAAATTCAACATCACTATTACCTCCAGCTATCAAATGCGTTCAATTGCTCTTCTATTTCATCCCATTAGGATATTGATTGATTCATCTGAAATTTGAGTCATTTGGATTTTTCTAATTTCAGGAAAAAAAATTTTTTTATCAGTACAGTTACAATTGATGATTTTCAATTTTGTGTGCGTTACAATATGATTTTTCATCTCTTCAATTGATGATTGTTAAAATTGAAAATAATTTCAATTGATGAAAGTTAGAATTGAGACTAATTTCAATTTGTAATTGATTTTTTTTTTTGGAATTTACTCCCGATGGTCAAAAATGCCTTTCAATTCCTAATTGAAATGAATGAATTCAAAAATAGTGGAACTGTTATTACCGCAATTATTGCGATGTTAATTTTTATTTGCTATATAAGATGAGAGGAGTTACTTTCTTTTTGAAAAAGAAAATCGCTTTTATCGCGAGAACGAAACAGGTTTTGAATCTCTGAAGTGGTCGCGGATTGTGAGCGCCAAGAAAGTAAAAGTAGCCAAGAACGTATGTCGATTTACGTATATTTGTACGTCAGAAAATGTTTACGTAGAAACACACAACTTACACAAATGCGCAGATTATTCCGAACGTGTCCTCGAACGGTTACTGCACTGCACAACAAGGAGTGACTCGCTCGACATTGAGCAACCGGTTCGATCTTAACTGTAGTTCATTTTTGCCTCTTCATCGTCACTTGCAAATTTATATACACATACACATAGAGATAGATATAAAAAAATTATATAATAAACAATATGTGTATTTAATAAAAGTTTATAGAAACAATTTTCGTTTTCCCGCATAAAAACGATACAATACTTTCGGTATTGTTTTTGATTTTTTTCATCCCTCCTGCCTCAGAAGAAAATGGGAATGTTTTTTTCATCATCAACTCTTGTTATGGAAAAATTATGTAATGGAAATTTTTGGTTTTTTGGTGTTGTGTATAATAGCTTTTTTCCAGAAGGTCCCGTGGATACGTTGTTCTCAATCGGATGCTCGAAGGGAGCTTAGTCGGTCGTTGCGTTGAGCAAGCGAGCGAGCTGCACTCACCTCGATAGCGAATGTTGAACCCGAGAAAATCTAGGCCGTCACACGGACACACGTAAAACACACATCTAGGCGAATTGTACTCACACACATATGCACGCATCGAGGTAATACACACAGAATAGGTTGTGACTTTAACAAGTGTCTATTCGCTATAGAACGTCTCTTTTTCGATATTTGCCTGTATGTGTTTATATACACGTATATATATTTCCATTGCGAATGTATATTTGCATCTACATGTGTGGTAGTTTGTGCATGACCGATATCGCCAGTATCACTCTCATTGATTTCCATGCGACTCAGTTATTCTAGGATCCACAATGCCAACTAATCGAACTGGAAAGGGGTTGTGACGCTATTTATGATAGCGCTTTTTATTCTTGTCATTCATTTCAATAAAATTTCTTTGCAACTCAATAACCATCGGGGATTTTGGTTTATTGCTGTATAACTAAATACCATTGCATCGTGGTTTAGTTCCTTAGCTTGCCGTCAGGTCAATTTCTATATTTTCAAGAACGTAACACAAAAGGAATTTTATTATTTGTGACACGATCCGAAGAAAGGGACCTTAGAAGCAAGCGAATTGTAGGTTATGTTTGTGACAGACTTATCTTGATTAAAAGTTCCTTTTTAATTACGTAAAATCGAAATCAGTTTTTATTGAATATTTTGGATGTAATAAAGACTTAAGATCAATGGTTTGTATCAATAGTTGATTCTCTTTATGTAATTTCATTTCAAAAATTACAAACATAACCTAAAACTTTTTGCTTCTAAGGTCCCTTTCTTCAGATCGTGTCACATTTATTTCTAAATAATATATTTATTATAACATATTTTCAATTTTCAGTTCGCGACATTAATGATTATAGTTTTCATATTGGAATTATCGGCAGGAATTTCTGGCTACGTTCTGAGAAATCGCGCCCTTGAAGTGATTGAAGGGAAAATGAGTCATACGATGCAAGAATACGGAAAGAACAAAGAAATGTCAATAGTTTGGGACAATCTTCAAACAAATGTAAATTGCCCTTTTTTTGAAATTTTTATTTTCAACAGTATTATTAAATTAAAATCTATCATTAAATAATAAGTTTTATACAAAAGACTAACTATAATTCATCGATAAAGAAAAGTATTTGTCAAATTAAGGAAATTTTCCCTTGAATATGTAAAAATAAGAGAATACCAATTTACTATTTAAGGGCCTTTAAAAAAAAAATGGAAATATTTTCTTTACAGTTTGACTGTTGTGGAATGAAGAACTACGAGGATTGGGGTAAAATTTGGAGCAATGATTCTCTTCCAAGAACTTGTTGTAATTATCAACCGGGACTTATAGGAAATATAAGTTGTCTTTCAACAAATAAGGATAATATTAAAAAGAACGGATGTCTTGAAGCATTTGGACAGTTTGTAAAGGCACATGCCGTTCAACTAGGTGGGGCTGGAATCGGAATTGCATTTGTACAGGTTCGATTTGATTTATTTTCAAATTAAAATAAAAAATTACTGCTGAAAATGTAATAAAATTATAATAATTAATTTAAAAAATTTTTCCAGATACTAGGAATTTGGTTTTCCATAATTTTAGCAAAGTCAATTAAAAGTAGTTACGAGACTGTATAGAAGAATAAAAGAAAAAAAAACCAATTCCACATGCCATTAAATCTCTTCCATAAATTCTAGGACTTTTGACATCAGTGATCAGCTTTATTAAATCAGAAGAAGCCATACGCGTTTGTTGTCGCGATATACATATTCTTTTGTTTATTTCACTAAAATATTACTCTCCAGAATATCAAGATCAAAGAATATTATTTAAACTTGTTAAATTAAGACAATTTCTTAATAAAATGACGGTACTTATTTGTATCTTGAAATATTTCTCATTATAATAAATTTGACAATATATTATCGACTAATTTCGAGAAAAATTTGCTATGAAATTAAAAACAATAGCAAATTATTTGTCAATTTGTCAAAATTTAATTTATTTGTTTATACAAATAAATACAATTTTCCATTTTATTAAATTACAATAAAGGAATAATAAAATTTGTACCTACAAATAAACTGTCGTTTACTTTTTATTCTCTTCTTTGGCTTCCCTTTGTAAACATACGGAAAACTTTTTTTTAGCAATTATTTTCCAGTGTCAGTCGAAAATTTTAATTTTTTTCTTTTCTTTACAATTAAGAAATAATTTCCTCTTCCAATTTAGAATATAAATATTTATAAAGACGATTTTTCGAGTTATTTTTAATTATTTTGTTTTCTTAATTTTATTCATCATCATTGGCAATTTAAAAGGTAAATTACCAATTGCTTATGATTTTGAGTGAAAAATTAGTGCTTTATGTTGTATTTATTTGCACTTTTCATAACTCATGCGCATTACAAATCTCCTTCTGTTGACTTACAGCGCATCAATGAAAGAAGGGGGAATTGATGTATAAAGTCGCGTCATCATTTTCCATTATCAACAATGTTCTTTTTTTTTTACAGAATTATACCTGCGAGAATTTGTGCTGCTTTTTCGTTTCTTCATTATCGGTAGATAACACCTGATAAAAAGAAAAAGGTGCCGAAGTAGGGATAGACGGTTGGCGTAACGTTGACCATAATCAAGCCAAGTATTGAGACTTTGAATTTCATTTAACGTTACACCTGGTGCCAAAGACAAAATTTTTCCTAGAGGACGATGGCGGTCACGCACCTCGACCTGGGCCTTCGCCTCATCAAATATCTCCTCTGTGCCGTTAACGCACTTTTTGTGGTCAGTAATTAGCATCATTTTCCATTTATTTCGTAGATTTTCCATTATAAATTCATTAATATTCTCCAATTATCAATTATCAGATCCTGGAAAAAATACACATTTTCATTAAAAAATTTCATCATTTTCCGAAAAATTACAAGCATTCAAATAATTATTATTCTCCCAATCAATAAATCAATATGTACAATATGTTTTGGACAAAAAATCAAAATAATTTTCAAAAAGATTACACATCTTTAAGGATTTAATTTGCTTATTACATCATTTTTTTTAGAAAAAAATGTGAATCATTTTTTGAATTGTATGTGTATTATCAAAAATAATATGAAAAATAGTATCAAAAATAATAGTAGAATGAAAAAAAATTATAAAATATATCAATGGGTAAATTGTACAATCATGCAATTGTAACTTATATTTGAAAGTGACGTTATCCATCGCTGTCGGCAATAAAGACAAATAAGAAAAAACGTGGAAAATGCGCCATTTTCATTTCCAATGCCATTCCTCTTTTATTGGCATTAAAAAATTATTGTTGATTTCAATTTCAATGCAAAATTTAATTTCTAAATATAAAAAAAATGTTTCTTATTACATATTAGAAAATTTTTAATTAATGATGTTTTTAGTGAAGCGATGAATTTGTCAGATATAATCACGTGATATTTAATGACAATGGTTTAATCACTTATTTGTCATCCAAATGATAAGATTACGCTTTATGAGTAAAAGAGCGACTCAAGTTAAGAAAATTCTTTTTCTTAAATATAAAATAGGAGGCTGATTTACTTTTCAAATTTTAATGATTATTTAAAAAAAGAAAGAAAAAGGAAAAATTCGTACACTATTTTTCAATTAAAAATGAAAATTTTTTTCAGTTAACGGGTGCAATGATTGTTTCTGTAGGAACAACAATTTATGCAGTGTACGACGATTTTTCACGTTTTCTAGACTCGAGCTATTTTTCGCCAGCGACATTATTAATAGTCGTTGGGGGTTTCGTTTTTATAATTGCATTTTTTGGATGCTGTGGAGCAATCAAAGAAAGTACCTGCATGGTTTTAGTGGTAAGTCGAATTTGTTGTAATTTCAAATTTTTCATGAAATAGAAGAACGTAATGTTTTTAATTTACAGTTTGCAGTTTCTCTATCATTGGTATTAATTATGGAACTTGGCGCAGCAATTGCAGCTTATGCACTTCAAGATGGAATTAAAGATCTTTTAGCTGAACGAATAAATTCCACGATGCACGAGTACGAAAGCAGTCAAGAAGCAAAAGCTTCACTAGACTTTTTACAATCAAAAGTAATTGAATAGTTGTTCTAAATTTCAAATTTTTGTAATATTAATGAAATTTTGATAAAAAGAAAATTTGTTTTTCAGTTAGGATGTTGTGGCTATAACAATAGTTTCGATTGGGAGGGTATTTTGCATAACAACACAAATGGAATGAGAGTTCCTGACTCATGTTTGATTGCTGGAATTATTTATCAAAGTGGTTGCATTATTCGTCTTTCAATTATTATTCAGCGTAGCGCATTTTTCTTAGGTGCTGGAGCAACGTTAATTGCACTAATTCAGGTGAATTATTTCGCTTTTAGTTTCTCAATATTCTCAATATTCAATTTTTGCAAATACTTAAGAAAAGTAATTTTCAGTTGGCTGGTATAATGTTCGCTTGCACCCTGGGCCGAGCGATACGAAGACAAAAGATCGAAAGAACGAGGAGACAATGGGAATTGCGAGAAAATCTCGTTAATGGATATTTGCCAATTGGAAAAACCGATCCAGTAGTCTCATTTCCTGTAGTTTATATGCAAAATTCTGACTTCCCTCTAAATTATAAGGCTTAAAATGCATATTTTCCATTCACAAACAAATTGAAATGATTCTCCCTCTTTTTAAATTGAAATCTCAAGACAAGTGTGGAGAGAATTGTTTATTAAATTCATGATAGCTCATAATTGAAATGTAAATGTTATTTTTATATTTATACGAATTAAAATAAATTACCAAAAATTTGTTGCCTTCTCGAGAATTTCTACAGCTTGCGGACTGTGTTCACCATTGGAAAGATATGGAGTAGTAAACTCTCGATACGCAAGACACACTCGACGTGAATTTACATCTTCCCGAAGAACTGCATGTTCCCAAGCATATCTGTAAGAAATAATGTACAAAATAAATAACTTTTTTCACAAATTACATTTTGTTTTTTAAATTAGAAAAATTTGATTTCTTTTATTTCATTGACATTCACCTTGCAGCTCCGTAAAGAACAATTAATGATCTCTCAGGCATTGGAATTCTAACGACAATATTTTCACATGATGGTTCAGTTACACATTTCTCGTTTCCGATAAGTTTTTGTGAACTCACACAATCCAAATTATATCGATTATTTTCTGAATTAGGTGTCATTGTTAAAACAGAATCCGCAATAATGTTGACTGTAACAATTCTTTCGCCCCAAATCCAACAATCGTCAATATGAGGATCAATAGAAGCACCTCGTTCAGGATTATATTCAAGACTACATTGTTCAATTGTTTTAAAATCTTTTAATAGTTCAACGTTTAAAAATTTCTCTTGAACGAAACTTGTTGTCTTGGGAAATCCTGAGAATTCTCCTAAACGTAGCCGTCGCTTTTTAAAGTTACACTTTGGACCGAAATTCTAAAAAGCATCAATAACAAAATTTATTAAATTTGATTACAATTGGATTAAAAATTATTTTTAAAAATTATGCACCTGCTTTCTGCGACCGCTTTGAGAAATATCCCAAGGTAATGAATCTAGATCTTTCATTAAAGAATTGGCTTCTTCTTTGCTTAGGAAATCCATCTGCAAAAATGGAATCGTTTTTAAATAGTTGACATTCTAAAAAAAACGATTATCACATAAATAAAATAATGCGTTTTGCATTTCAAAACCTGTATATAAACTCCGGAATAATCGATCGGATTTCCAGAATGATTTGGGTGAAGTTTAAATTCATTGTAATTCCAACCAGGCCAAGCTTTATTGCAATATGGACAATAAACGTAAGTTTGATGTTTCTAAAAACAACATCCAATTAAATTTTTTTTATTAAAATTTTGCATCTTATGATAGTAATAAATAAAATTTCATCTATTGTGTATTTTCATAATATACAGGTTAGGATTAGAAATATCTTACCTGAAGTTCAGCAGCAAGATTCAATTTCATAATTGAATATTCTTTTTCACAAATTAAACAGGTTCTTATTCCTTTGCAACCACACAATCGAACAGTTTCCATTTTTTTTCTTGTTGAAAATTTTCATTTAAAAACTTTTTCTTCTCTTTAAGGAAAAAAAAGGCATGTCAATGACAACAAATAACAGGGATGGGAAGTTAAATTCATAATATGCGACTTTCAGTTTCGTTCACACGGTTCAGGGGGCGTTTACATGCAATTATTTGCGTTGAGCAATGAGTAATAAGGACAGAAGTATATAATACGCAAATAATAGCGTTAGAACGCACGCATGTAAACAGTCTCACGTGTTTTATACCTCGGCTCGACTCGAAATGTATGTATAAATAAATTGTTTGCTGTTTAAAATTAGTTAATTAGTGTTAATCAAAATAAAAAGAGATTCTTATGAAATATACAATTTATTCCTTATTTTTATTCTATTATATAAAAATAACATCCAAATTGCACAAAATTAAAAAAAATTATTGCAAAAAAGTTACAACGATAAATTGAAAACGCCTTCACTGTTTATAATATTTGTTTTTTTTTATGTAAAATTTATAGAAAAATAACAAATTATCCGTTCTAAAAATATTTGGAAAGAATATTAAAAGAAATTTTTACATATTGTATACATTAAAAATATTTTACTCAGTCAATTGTTAATATTGTGTTATTAATAATATAACTATTGTATTGTCAATATGTATGATTAATATAATTATTATATTAATACATATATTAACATTACAAATATTTTCAAGTGTATTTATAGATTGTCAAGGGTTTCGAAAGTATCGTCGTAAAATTTTGGTACTTAAAATTCACAATTTCTCTGTTTTTACATGGTGAAAATCTTGAACTTCGCACATTATAATTATAATAAAGTATTCAAATATAAAAAAATAAAAATTTCTTAATGTGATCAGTCACAAAGCTTTAATATTTGGTTGTCTTCTATAACTGCGTTGTATGTTCGTAAACAATTCTTCCAGTGCTTGGTCGCAATCAGTTATAAAATCCTGAACTGCCATTTGACATTCATTGATTAATTTAACTTTCTTTTGTTGGTAATGAGCGAGAAATTCTTTTTTCCTCTCATGAAGGAATTCCTCATCCGAGACCATACGAAACCATCGGGAAAAAGATTTCTCCTCAGTTGGTTTAGAAACTCTTTGGGCTGGAATTTTAATCCGCTCTAAAGGTATAACTACTTCTTTTAAAACATTAGAACTTCTTTCCATGTCATTGACAGATTTATCTTCTTCATCACTAATAAGTAATTCACTTTTAATAAAGACAGATTCAGTATCAAATGAGGAGTCATCCCCTCCCTTTGGTGAAATTCTTCGCTTCTTCGAAACATTGACAATTGGTGAATCGTCAGAATCGTAATCCATTTCAGAATTATTATCCGTTTGTAGACGTTTTAATACTGCCTGCAAAGGAAAAAAAAACTAATCCAAATTATAATTTAGATATTATTTCTGTAAAAAGACAATTTTAGGAACAGGATTATTTTTTTTATATTCTGATGACCAGGAACTTAAGTGACAAACCTTTTTAATTTCCTTAAAGTTTTGATGAACGTGAATTCGACACTGATTTAATTGATGGTTCGTTATAAAGTTTACACCCAAATGTTCCATTAGTGCATTTTTTATAAGATTACCTCTTATTCTCCCTTTCAGGAAATCAAAATTCTGTGTTTTAACCACATAATTCGTAATCGCTTCACAAGAATCATCCTTCCTTTTGGCTATATTACGCCTACTGATAGTAAGAATACAATTATCTGGTTCTGAAAGTTTTATAAAATTTATAAACTTATAAAATTGAAAATTCTTATATTAACAAAAAGTTATTATAAATTAATATGTACCGTTACTCAATACATCTTCATATATTTGTTTCCAATACTTTTGTATTATCGCACCAAGCTTTTCAACACTAGACTGTGAAAAAGTGACATTAATTCCTCTTTGTGCCTCTTCCACAATTGAATAAGGTAGGCAGCCTTTTTTCTCTCGCAACTGTTTGTCTAATTTGTTTTTTCTGAGAAATTTCAGAAGTTTTAAATATTTTCCTTTATTACTTTTCACGTCCATAATCTAAAAATTAAAAAATAGTACTAATATTTAACAATTATTTTACCTTACACTTTCCATTTCATTTCTCTCTTTATTCTACTACTTTGACCCTGAAATGTTTCCTTCAACATGCCGGTGTTTATGTTATTGAAGAAAAACATAACACAGTCAACATAAACAATTCTTCTCGCTCTTTCCTCTTGCACCATGTTGATTATATTTTGTATTTCTTTAAAAATTGTATAACTAATAAAACAAACATAACTTACCCTCTTAACGGAGTGTCAACTTTTACTCCTTCCTATTTTCTTAATTTCTTCTCATACACAATACAAAAATATATACTTAAACAGAAAAAAAACTGATATGATCAGATTACGGAATTCACGGAAAGCCAGGAAGCACTGCGTAAAGAAAGGTATTGCAGTGTTCCTAAAGTGATAAAAAATACCAGGGCTGCGTCCAATTTTCCAATTCATCTTTTTTTACAAAATCTAAAAGAAAATAAATACTTCCTGATGGAAAGATGAACACAACTGATAACTATAATCAATTGATTTTCGTTTGTTGCTTGCAATTTGTTTTGTAAATAACATATATGTACGTATACGCTAGTTTCAAGTTACACAACCCTGAGGCAACAACAAAAAGTGAAAATTTGAAATGTTTGAAATCAAACAACAATTATCGTCAAAACATCCAAAAATTATGCAATAAAACATAATTAGACATGATATAATGATAAAATGAAACAAATAAGTAATTGCGGTTATATCTCACCATTTGTCCTCTATAAAGGTGGAATTGGTTGTAAAAAGGTTACCATAATTGTAAAATAAACAAACTTACAATTAACTGCTTACAATCTGCTGTATAATATCTCCTTCAGAAGCTGCTCTGAAACAAACATCTTTTCTTCCTGGACGAGTGTATATATGCACATGAAAATTGCTCACAAAAATTGCAAAACTACTGATTTTATAAAATCACGATTTCTGACATCTTAATGTTAAAACTTTTTTATATACCGCACTTTTAATTCACTTGATACACTATTTAAGACGATAAACTTCTTTAACAAATAATTACGATTAACGAACAACTTTCTAGAGAGCAAGTATGCAAAAGCTTCTTTGGCGCGTTTTCGTTGGAATCATCATTAGGGTGCACCTAAGATATTTTATCTAGAAATGCATGAGGGCAAAGTCCCATGGCGATGTTTTGCATTGCGTTTTGTAACTAGACCATGAGTGCGAAAGAGATGCAGATATACGTTCGTCTTGCTTGCACTCATGGCCTAGTACTAAAACGCAACGCAAAACGCTGCCATGGGATTTCGCCTTGAGCCATGCATGCAGAGGTACCATAAATTTCATAAAGGATTAATCACACAGTACAATTGGTCGTTTGTTGATATTTGTGTTATTCTTTTATCATTTTAATGAAATTAGTGTCTCATTCAATAAATCTACGAATTAAATTAAAATTTTTATGAGAAGTAAGTTAATTGTCAATAATGAGCAATTGTTTCAACCATTTCTACTCATTTCATAACCTCTAAATTAAAATCCATGCGCTTTCTTTCTGAATTTTATAGAAGTTTTTAAACCATGTCAAATACATTACTTGTTGACGATTCGCTTTTGCATAATAATCTTCAGATCGTAAGTCAAAATATTTACAATAATATGATATAACATTAAGAATGTATATAATTCATTGGAAATGTAATTTATTAAAGGTAAATAAACAAGAAGATGACATTACGGAGTTACTTAAAACTTTTGAAAGACCAAACACTCCTTTTATTATTGTGAAACCTATGCCAGGTACAAAAACATATATTTTGTACTATTTAAAGAATATTATTTGTTATTTAGTTTTAAGATAGTTGTGCTGTGAAGATTTCCCACAAATATATGTATAAGTATATTACTTAAAAATTTTCATTTTATAGGGGTTTGTGCAAAATTGCGAACAGAGACAAACGACAAAGGATTTATAAACATTTGTCACACAGATAATATACCAGCTCCTGAAGATATTTCTGATGAGAAATTAGTTAGTGTCGCAACAAGCGATAATCCTTCTTTTGTAATTCCAATGTCCATTGGTCAAGAAAGATTGGAAGCTGATAAAGGTAATTTTTATTTCTAATTTAATTAGGTATTTTCATTTAATTTAAAATTTTTAAATAACATTTCTAGGTGGTGCATTATGCCCTGCATATGATATCGCAATAAATACAAAATTTTTCAACAAGTGTCAAGATAATAAGATTTTTATGATCTTTACAACTCAAGTAATGGTAGAAGCAATAAATACCAAATTTAACAAGACTTTTGAATGCGACAAATGTGTGATACTGAAGAACAGAAAGGTATACTGTATGAAATATTTCCACTTTTTAATTTATATACATTAACACTATTCTATAAAAAAAGTTTTTTATAAAAAGGTTGTAGGCAAATTACAGCAACATAGAATTGAGAAACGTGAAATTAGAAAACCTCAATTCCCAAAAAAATTGATAGAAGATGTGACAAATAATTTGAAAAAAACGGAATCAACAATTGCCTCTAAAAATAAAAAGGAAAAAAAAAATTTAATTGAAAATTCCACAAAGCAAATAAGTAATAAAAGCAATAACTTTGATTATGTAATTCTTCAAACTCCATCGAAGGGAAAACCAAAGAATTTAATTGCTTTATTTAGAATTCCTATATTGGTAAGAAAATATAAATAATATATGTAATAAATAACATAAAAGTGATACAATAAAATTCGTATATTTTCAGGTTTTTGAAAATATAACGGTAGAAATTGGAGAAGATCGAATAATTATCGAATCAGCAGATTCCAATTATTTAGTTGACGTTTTTACTCCCTACTCAGTGAATAAAGAAGAAGCTTATGCTGAATTTGATTCCGACTTAGGGGTAAGAGATTTAATCTCTTCTAAAATAAATTATCCCAAAAAAAATTATATTCTGATTCTCAAAATTATATTAAATTTTTATTTTTACAGATTTTACGATTAAATTTGCCAGTCAAGTGTTGAAGGATTTGCAACAATATTTCATTTTTTTTCAGTATAAAATTTATTTTCGTTAAATTCAATTTAACTTTCATAATGTTGATTTTATTTTTATTAGAAATGCTTAAATACTACAAAGTCATATAAAAAGAAATTTAAAGAAACATTTGGTACAATTTATTTACATAAAATGATAAACGCAATAGTGTTTTTATACATATTTACACTATCTAGTCAAAATAATCAAAACATGTGGTGACTAGTATTACAAATCAAAATTATTAAAAAAAAAAAAAAAAAAATTCTCTTTAAAATCTGTGCTGCAATTTAATTCGTCCTTTTTTCTAACTTTATTATTCAAATAATGTTTTTACATTTCAGTGTAAAAAGTGTTCCTTCCAATATCGATAAGTGCAAAAATTTTTGGCATTAAATAAGCTATATTAAATCCCACGATAAAATAAGTCACGTACTTATAAACAAGATCGACGATGATTTTATTTTTATTATTCAAGGAATTTTCACTTTTAATGAGTTCCTTTGAATTGACACGCAATATGGCACACGTTGCGGAATAACTTAGGGATTTGCACACTCCTCTCAGGAAGATTATGCAACAAAAGCCAAAAATTGTACGAAAAATAATTAAGGCTAATGTTTGGTAAGTTGGCCATTGAATTTCATACGGTGGTAATATTAATGACTCAGTTAAAGCTCCTGTTGTGAAATTTAACCAGGAACCGAAGTGCACGCCACATGTCACTGAAACAACCATTGTAGTGTCTCCTCTGTTGAAAAAAAAATAAATTTTCTATAATTGAGTCAAAATTTTAACGAATTACGTAAATAAAAAATTTACCTAGTCGGTGTCCATCTATCGCTACTGGGATAATAAATGATAGTGACAATAGTGAGAATGATTAAAATCGACAATATCCAGCCGTTCGTTAAAAAGTAATAGTCAGTTACATCTATTAATGGCACTAAGGGAATCATCAAACCAATTGCCAATGCAAGTCCTCCAATTAAGTCCAGTACCGTATGCATTCCGAGGTATAATCGACTCATGCACACTACTGCACACCTAACATGAATTAAAAGCATGTCTTCAATTATGATCGTTAAATGATTGTTACTTTGTTTTCATTTTGTTTATGTATAATTGTAGAAAATCCTTTTACCAAATTGTAGCAATGGAACAGGCCACAGGAAATGAATAAATGTATCGATTCATTGTATAAATTAAAACACTAAATGGTATCGATATTCCAACCATTGCATGAGTCGATGGCATTCCATATTCCTGAGACCATTTATTTTGTAATCTCGCAACTGGTGGACACGCTGGTCTTGGCCAACGAATTATATCTTTCAGCGCTTGTCCTATTACAGAGAAATTAATAGTTTATCGCAATTTCTTCTTTTTAGAAAAAATAAATAAATAAAGTAAAAGGGAATTTGAAAGTTAAATAAATCTCACCAATAGTCATGACAATACACCAAACAAGAAAAACTCTTCGTCCAACTGGACCGTCAATATTCCAAAACCAAAACGGTATAAATGAAATGTAAAAAATCTCATCTCCCAATTCAGTGGCGAATAGAAACAAATAATACCAAAATATATTTTTAATGTTAAACTTGGGTGGAGAATTTGTTGTAAGTGTAAATTCCCTTTCGGTAAAATTAATTTTCTCCTTTATTAATTTTTCCTTCGTTGGAAATATTTCGTTAACGTCATCTTTCGTTATTTCTCTAAAATAACCATTTGATTCCATTTTTACATTATTAATACATTTGTAATTTTCTTCCTTTTTAGCATCTTTGATTTTCGTATTTTCCTCGCTAACTTGAAATTTCTCATCAATTTCGACTCCAAAAAAATTTTGAATTTTCGCAACTAAATGTGGATCTTTCAAGTATTCTATGTACTCCTCAAACATTTTTCTATATGTGTATTTATTCTCTCTTCTTAATTTTCAAATTCTGTTTTAATTTTTTTGTGTCATTATAAAATCTAAAACTGAATTATACATACAAATAAGTGCTTCTAAATGAAAGAAATGATATTTTTTAGAGCTTTGTTTATGTGAATGATTCGACTATTAAAAATTAATTTCAAAGTTTCATAAATACCTTTGTATTTAAATCCTAAATTGCCGAAATCTCCAGCTTCACAGGTAGAAACTTTGATCTTAAGATCATTGTTGAATCACGTGGTCAATCTTTATACACTCGTAAAATTTTTTACACCTGGAACGATCTCATGCGGATATTTGAGAACCACTATTTTGTTCTCAATGCTCCAGAGTTCAACACTATTGGATATACATATTATAGGTATGAGTTTTTGACCTATGCACTACCGGTTGTTATATACAATCGTTACATTTATCTATATACATAGATAGAATAAAACTCACACCATGTTCTTTCACCGCTCTGGCCATGGACTTGGTGAACTGAATCAATTACGTGGCTTATTGAATCTTGAAAATTTAATCTTGTTAGACTCTGAATACATTGTTAGATTACAATTACATTACATTAATAGTTAAATTGAAAAAAATCTCGAGGACGTTGTCGTTTAGAGCAATTGTTAATCGAATTTTGTTTCATTACTACTACAAATACTACTCACCACCAAGTTTTATCGAAAGTAGATAAGAAAAATAATTGTGAATAATAATAGGAATATTTTTTTAAATTCCAATAAAAATTTCATATTATGAATTTTCATGTCATAAGGAAGACAATTTTAAGTAAAAGATACTTGATTATGAAGAAATTGACAATTTTAGAAAATAATAAAAATCTATATAATGTTTTGAGCAAACACAGCTGATTGCGCGCATGTTCATTACTGTGTTTCTCCCGGCGCAAAATTCAAACATTTGATACATTATTACACTGTAAAAAATCTTTTTGGGAATTATCCATCTACAAAACTGTATATTTGTACCAAAGCATTTAATGTGACAACATAACCTTATTTATTGCGGCAATTTTACAGTCTTTGGTACAAATACAGTTTGTAGATGGATAATTCCCAGAAAGATTTTTTAAATTGTACTTGTAAAAACGTCATCGTCCATTTTAAATGAAGGGTAATTACATAATAATGGTTACAAAAAAGAAAAATTAATATCATCCTTTATATTTTGAATTTGATAAAGAACATAACATATATTTTAACGGTTCATTATTTAGGAATGAAAAAATCTTTAGCAAGCGTAAAATTTAAATGATTTTAAATAAAAATGATGTTACAATTATTTTTATTGTATTACATTTTTATGATGTAGTTTATTTACAGTTCTAGATACCTATAGTTTTGATAGTTTAAAAAACTAATTGTAAAATCAGTCACACAATACAGACCATTATTAATTTCATTGTCTTTTATGAAAATGGTTTATAATAGTCTGTGAATATAATTATAACAAGTTATCACTTCGCATTATATCAGAAAATATATATAATCATTCTGCTGGATTCACTTACTAAATACTAGATCCAAAGTAAAGTACACGCAGTAATTTTTTAATTGAACAATTTGCGATTCCAAATATTTATGCATACGTTAACTAAACAATTTTTAATTTGCGCTTGCATAATTATTACATAAACATTTACAGTGTACAAAATTTTGAATCGTAATTATGTGACATTCATGCAAATCTTTGTGCTATTTGGTAAATTATGAACTAGAATCTAATAAAAATATTGTAATTCCTTTCTACTTTAGATCTAGTCAATATTTTTATCTATTTCAATCTATTTAATGAATCGTATAAATTATATGTGTGTATATGAATATTTATGTTTTTTACATTTACATAAATAATAGCATTAAAAATAGTATCCCCGATAACTAAAATGTTCGAATTATTGTCAAACTAAAAATTAATATAAAAAAAATTCTGTTTTTAATATAACAGTTGTATATTATAAAATTTGTCAAAAGCAAAAGATACTTTCTACTTTTATAAACAGATTTTTAGTTTGAATTGTATCAAATAATAGAACAATCTTAATAGACTTAATATTAAAATGGTCTCCTCGTTCTTTTTACAAAGGCAGAAATTGCATATAAATTCACGTCTCATGTGTATTTACATTGTATTGTATTGTATAGTATAGTATTGTATAGTATTGTATAGTATAGTATTGTATAGTATTGTATAGTATAGTATTGTATAGTATAGTATAGTATTGTATAGTATTGTATAGTATAGTATTGTATAGTATAGTATAGTATAGTATAGTATTGTATTGTATTGTATTGTATTGTATTGTATTGTATTGTATTGTATTGTATTGTATTGTATTGTATTGTATTGTATTGTATTGTATATTGTATTGCACATCTCTTTATCATTGGTGAGTTTAATAAATTCTTTTATCTTTCTTCATGTTCTTTTTCATTACTTGTAAACTTTTGAATACTAATGTCAATCTCACATTTTTTCAGAATTTATTTCTCAATTGAAAATAAAGAGAAAA
>JUFY01029430.1:53553-77749 GCA_001855655.1 Leptopilina clavipes | reverse complement strand
ATCCAATTTTTACAAATTGCTCATTTTGCTCGTTTAATAATTCTCTTCAATTTTGTTCTTTGAATTTTGCAAACAATATTTTGTTTAAAAGTTATTAAACAAATACAATTTTTGATTTTTATATCTTTTAAACAAAATATTGTTTGCAAAATTCAAAGAACAAAATTGAAGAGAATTATTAAACGAGCAAAATGAGCAATTTGTAAAAATTGGATTAAAATTACAATTTTTCATTAACATTGAACAAAAAATACAAAATGTTAAATAATTATTATTTTATATAAAATTTTGACTGAAAATAATTTATTTTAAAAATTGTTCAACTTAGTCTTTCAAAAATTGATGAGTGAAATTAATTGTAAGTATAGTTTCAATTGTTCTTAAAAACCAATTTCTATTTGAGGTTATGTCAACGGGTTGAACCACATTAAGGCCATGTCGAAGTCATTGCGATTTTTCTATATCAGCTGCAATGGTAAAATTGCAACGACTTTGACATGCCCTTAAAGGAATGGCTCAGAATTTCTCAAGTGGATCACCTAAAATTTTCAAAAAGTAATTAATTTTCAACTTTAAATATTTACAAAATTACTTATTTACAAAATTTTTGAATAAGAAAATTATTTAACGTTGAAAATTAAATTTTTTAATTTTAGATGATCAAGTTTGAGAAATTCTGATCCGAATACATGTTTGAAATTGCGTAAGGAATTAAAAAAAAAATTATAGACTAAAATAAAGAAAAGAAATCCTGAAATTTTTGTCGAAACGGAACAAACATATATAAAGCAATTGGTTTGAAATTTTTTTTTTTCCATTTTTTGAAGAAAAATTACAGTTTTGCAATCCAAAATGCATTCAGTCGCCAATATGACTCGCACCATATAATTTAATACGGTTAAAGCGGGTCACTGGGTTTCCATTGGCTTATTTTACGCATTTGTCGTCCAAGATCCGCGCGAGGTTTATTCATTTTTCGACTGTGTAATAAAAAAGGAATATTAAGCATTAAACGACCTCCCCGTGTCTTGAAAGAAGTAATCTTGTCCCATTACTTGAGATTAAACGAGAGAATAATCGCGTTTAATCTCAAGTGATGGGAACAGTGCAGATTATATGTTACCACCATGAAATTTGCTTCAACTTACTTTTTTTCGTGGTAATTTGCTAAAAGTGTTGGTTTATTATACTTTTTGGTAGCTTTCTATTTAGAATCGAAATGTTTAATTACAATTTTTAATGTATATTATATAGTAGCGCGGAAGCAAAAACAGCCGGATAATAATTTTTTTCCCTCTCCCCTCTTTCTTTTTTTACTATAAGGTGAAACGAAAAAAAAAATTTTTTTTCGAATCAATTCACAATTTACTTTTCTATTGAATAAAAAAAATTATATATATATTTTTAAATTATTTAAATAAAATAAAAATTTGAAAATCCAGGACTTTTTTAATTTATTAAGGCTTAGAAATTTGCAACAATTTTAATAATTTGTTGAATTTCAATGAATTTTCAAGGTAAATAATTAAAAAATATTGATTTAATTTTAATTTCTTTTTTAGATATAATTTTTAAAAATTATAAATAAAATACCAAAAGTTTTATAAAAATCAAATAATTATTGAAAATTTAATCAAATTTCAAACCATAATTAATGATTTTAAAAAAATTGAATTAAAAATCTAATGTGGGTAGAATTTAAAAAATTGCTAATTGAAAAATCATAACAAAATACTGTATTAATAATGAAATGCTGAATATTAATATAGTAATAATATAGTAAAATACTAAATAATTAACTGGAATTTAACAATTTCATATTTACTAAATAATTAACAAAAGGCTATATTTATTATAACCGCAAATATATTAAAATAATTTAAACTGATTTTTCTTTGCCTTTATGTTATGCAACCCGCCATACAAGCGAGAATAACAGGTTGTATAATTTTAGGTTATGCAAATATCAGAGTTTTGAAAACATAAATAGTATTTTAATAATTCGTTATTATAAAATGTGTAATAATAAAGTTTTCCTTTATCAATGAGATAAAGTATTCGTTAATTGTTTGTAAACAAAATGTGTATTTATCGGTTTTTCAGAAAGTTATAATTGTTTCAGTTTGCCATTCGGCATATTAATATCCAGTGAAATCCCATTATAGAGAACATTTATATTCATTTTTGAATTAATAATATCAAACAAATAATCAGATAAAACAAAAAATGTATAGTACTGAATGTAGCATGAACAATATTATGTATATTAAATGAAATTAAAACTAACCTCTTCATTTTCTCTATGAACAAGACTCGTGCAGCTCGTGCGGAATATTAACTTACTTCGAATTTCAAAGAATTACATAAACTCGCGCATTAAATTATATCGATTTTAAAATAATTAATTATTTGATTTGTTAATTATACAATTATCACTTCACTTTATTTCTATATCACATATAATTGCATATAATTCACGATGCACGACTTAAATTTTTGTACACAGATCCTCTAAAGAACACACAGCTCTACCTCTCGGATTTCTCTACAACCAATTTCTTATTCTATGGAATGTTAAAATTTTAGGATTTTTAGAAACACGTAGTATTGCCATCTAGTGTCAAAATTTCGTATCAAGTAGTAAATCAATTGTTTATGTACCGGTAATGTAATGTAACTATCTTTTACATTTACCTACCCAACCCTGATTGGCGTTGGCACCACTGCATTTAGTATTTGTTTTCCTGTAGTGCATCACTGATTAAAAAACTCCTGTTGTCAGTCTTTATTCTTTGGGTTTATTAATTATAAATATTTTACATAATATACTATTTATGAAAATCAATGACAAATTAATGTATCAAAATTTTGTGAAAATGAAAATTTTCATTTGAATGATTTTGTCACATGATTAGATGAAACATCTGTAAACGGTCAAGTGTAAAAAGTTGAAGGAACCTATAAAAATGTCACAAAATAAGTGAAATTGCTAACAACTATTTTCGGCCTCTGGGGCAAAGAGAATATTTATTTATTTCTCGTTTAGTGGTCCAGAAAAGATTTAAAGGTGAGCATTTTGTATGATTATAATTTTACGTTTATGTACTAAAAGTATTTTTTTGTGAATGTAGAGTAAGTATTCAAGTGACATTTTACAATATTATAATTTGTGTAGGTGGTGTGTGGTTATCTACTCTAAATCATTGACTGATTAATTTTTATTTTATTTACTTTGTGATTCATTTATAAGGAACAATTTCCCTTTCTTTACGTATAACAAGGAAATTTTATTAATTTATTTCTTTTTAATTAATGTGTAACATTTTCCTTCTGCTTTTTTTATTTGCTATCTTTATTCAGATAAAAATTTTTTCTCAATTTCAAAAGTTTCAGTACTATCAAGTTTCAAACATTATGAATTCTTGTGAATATAATATGCAAATCTTTGTATATTAAATATTCGCCTCGTCAACTGTTACTGCAATTTTTAGTCTACCATTTGTGTTTTTGACACAAATGTTTTGAAAATTAAAGTTAAAAAAATTGACAAAACTGAAGTTTTAAAGTTGAAAGTACTTTTTAAATCTTAACATTAAATTTTTGACCATTTTTTTCAAAATTAAGACCTACTTTTCAGTTTTGATCTTATTGGTTATGAAAGATAAAAAATAATATCTATTTAAAAGCAAATTAATGAAATTAATTTACTTAATAATAATAATTAAATTAGTAAATTAATGAAACTGGTATGAAACGTTATTTTAGTTGCTTTGTTAAAAAAAAATTTTTCTTTTAAACCATTATTTCTTTATTTTGCTATGATAATTTCTTTTTCAGTTATTTGTATTATATTTATTATGTTTCTTGATTTTCTTGAGTTAAAATTTGTGCAGCTGTGTTGGGTCTTATAGAAGGAGGGAAAAACAAGAGAAAAAAAAAGTTCGACTGGTTGGTGAATGGTTTTGCAGATAGACTCGGTGTGGGGCTGGGCGTCACCCCCGCTGCGCCTCCAGGTAGCCGGGGGGACTCGTGGCGCTTCGGGGAGCGCGGGTATCAGTGTCCAATCCTCCCAGAGGATGGGCGAGATGGTCCTTGATCGCGCTCCCTCACCAGCACGCCTCAGTCATACCTCCGAGAAACATCCTCGAGCAACACTCACCGAGCTCAATGTTCTACGTCGTCATCGAGAACTCTGTGATGTCGTTTTAAATGTCGGTTCCAGGAAAATTTTCGCTCATCGTGTCATTCTCTCCGCCTGCAGTCCATACTTTAGGTACGGCCGTTATTTATTCATGAAAATAATTATACAATTAAACGAATTATTTTTTATTATTATTATTTTTTGTTAATTTGTTGCTTTAAGATTCGTTTTTGAGAGAATTTTCCCATTTTCAGAGCAATGTTTACCGGTGAATTGGCTGAATCGCGTCAGACTGAAGTCACGATTCGTGACATCGACGAAATGGCAATGGAGTTACTGATAGACTTTTGTTACACCTCACACATAATTGTCGAAGAGGCGAATGTCCAAACACTCTTACCGGCCGCGTGTCTCCTTCAGTTGGCCGAAATTCAGGACATTTGCTGTGAATTTCTCAAACGACAATTGGACCCCTCGAATTGTTTGGGAATTCGTGCGTTTGCCGATACGCATTCATGTCGAGAATTATTGCGCATTGCCGACAAGTATACGCAACATAATTTTCAAGAGGTGATGGAGAGCGAGGAATTTCTCCTGCTACCAGTGGGCCAATTAGTCGATATAATATCGTCCGATGAATTAAACGTACGTACGGAGGAGCAAGTTTTTAATGCCGTTATGAATTGGGTTAAGTACAATGTGTCCGAAAGACGTCAGCATTTGGCACAAGTTCTGCAACACGTGCGACTACCACTATTGAGTCCCAAATTTCTCGTGGGAACGGTTGGATCTGATTTACTAGTGAGGTCTGATGATGCATGCCGGGATTTGGTGGACGAGGCGAAAAATTATCTTCTTCTGCCGCAAGAGCGACCATTGATGCAAGGACCGCGAACGAGACCTAGGAAACCGACGAGAAGGGGTGAGGTTTTGTTCGCTGTCGGTGGATGGTGTTCGGGTGATGCGATCGCCAGTGTCGAGAGATTCGATCCAAACACGGCGGATTGGAAAATGGTGGCTCCCATGAGTAAGAGAAGGTGCGGAGTCGGTGTCGCTGTTCTCAACGAATTGTTATACGCCGTTGGTGGTCACGATGGACAAAGTTATTTAAATAGTATCGAGAGATACGATCCTCAGACGAATCAGTGGTCGTGTGATGTTGCGCCCACCACGTCGTGTAGAACCAGCGTTGGAGTCGCTGTCCTCGATGGATTCCTCTACGCCGTCGGTGGACAAGACGGTGTCCAGTGTTTAAATCACGTAGAAAGGTACTCATGAAACTTTTCCAAAAAAAAATTACCCACAAAATTTCAAAATCGATCGTTTCTCTAATTTTTGTGATTTCATGTATATTTTTTTTTTATCTAGTTTGATAAAGAAATTAATTAATAATTTTTTTTTAGATATGATCCAAAGGAGAACAAATGGTCGAAAGTGTCGCCAATGACGACGCGAAGACTTGGCGTGGCTGTCGCTGTATTGGGTGGTTATTTGTACGCAATAGGCGGTTCAGACGGTCAATCGCCATTAAACACTGTCGAAAGGTATGATCCGAGACAAAATAAATGGTCACCAGTTCCTTCCATGTCCACGAGGCGAAAGCATCTTGGCTGTGCTGTATTTAATAATTTAATTTACGCCGTTGGCGGAAGAGACGATTGTATGGAACTTTCTAGCGCTGAACGCTACAATCCTCATACTAATTCTTGGAGTCCAATTGTTGCCATGACTTCAAGAAGAAGTGGGGTATGTTCTCCAAAAATTTTAAATAAAAAATTAAATTCCATTACTATTAATTATTAATTAATTTTTTCAATTCTCTTGAATTACTGGAAAATTTGGATATTTGAGAAATATTAAATTGGTAGTTTAATTATTTCTATATATATGTAATTCATAATTTATAAGATTGGCAAATTTTTTAAAGAATTTATTTTGCAGGTTGGTTTAGCGGTAGTGAATGGACAACTTTATGCAGTCGGAGGTTTCGATGGTACGGCGTATTTGAAAACAATCGAAGTATACGATCCAGAACAAAATCAATGGAGACTGTGCGGCTGCATGAATTATAGGAGACTCGGGGGTGGTGTAGGAGTGATGAGAGCACCGCAAACTGAAAACTATATTTGGTAGCTCAGGCCCCCCTCTTCAGTCCTCTCGGCTGAATCTCCAGTAACTCCGGTAACTCCAGTGACACCTGTTACGCCACCGGCACAAGTGTCAGCGCCAATTGTTAC
The DNA here is from genome assembly GCA_001855655.1 of Leptopilina clavipes. Taxonomy (NCBI): domain Eukaryota; kingdom Metazoa; phylum Arthropoda; class Insecta; order Hymenoptera; family Figitidae; genus Leptopilina; species Leptopilina clavipes. The sequence continues at coordinate 71,371 of JUFY01029430.1, read as the reverse complement.
TACAAACACTAGAAAACGTTATCGTCGCTCAATGAGCATTATTTAAATCGCGATAATAATTCTCAAAGACTTTGCCTTTCTAACATCGTCACATCATTCACTTTCTTTCATTTTTTTTCCATGAAGAAAAAAAATGCCCTCTTCTTTGATTTCCCTTATTTCTTACAGTATCTTCTTTCATGCTTCCTTTTTAATTTGATAAAAGACTTTTTTGCACAGAAGTTTTTATAATTAAATTAAAAAAAAAAAATTAGTAAATCGACTGTTATTAAAAAGGAATTAAATTCTTTTTTGATAGATAAAAGACTTTTTTTTCCGAATAATGCTTCGGGGAAAAAAATTACTTCTGTGGTTTCATTGAAAAATGACGAATAGAAAAATAAATAGAAAGGCAAAAAAAGAAATTATTCCAAAAGACTTGACAGCTAATAAAATTAGTCAAACTAATGTGTACAGCTTCCATTTCGTCAAGGGACGAATTGACTTTTAATATTTAAGTATTATATTATTTATCAAAAAAAAAATCATCGGAATATTTTTCGTATAATACGAAAAATGTGAAATTTTCATAGAAAAAATTTTGGGATTGTATTAATTAAAAATTGTTTCGCGTCATTGAAACTTTTGCCTTCCAGTTATTACGGAAATATGGAAATGCATTTGCACTTTTTGAAAGAAGCTTAACTTATTTCAACTAGAATTCTTTTTTCTCTAAACAAACTTCGTGATTAAATAACTTACAATCATTTCATTTTGTAATTAAAATTGAATACTTAAAGTAAAATAAAATAATTAAAAATTAAATTAAAAGAATGAAATAATTAAAAGTGTTAATTGAATTTCAATGAAGAAAATAAATTTACGAAAAAATTTAACTAAAAGAAATTTAAAAGAATGAAAAGGTAAAAAAAATCATTTAAAAAGAAAATATATCATTGAATATAGCTTAAAATTGACTTAAAATATAAACATAAAATGTTATTTAAAAAAAGTTGGAAATACATAATTTATTAAATTAAATGAAATAAAATTATTTTGTTAAGCTTAAAGTGTAAATTTCTAAAAGCTAAGAAATGATTTGTAAAGTGCAATAGTTATTACAATTTAATGTAACTGTGGAAATGTAAAGAATGAAATTTTCGAATATGATTTATAAAGTCAGAGTGATTGGAAGTCATTTTTATTTTTATTTTTCATGAGCTGAAAGACTATGAAAATTCAAATTGACTTATTTTGTAAAAATTATATTTTTATTATGCCTATTTTTCTAAGTTTTTCTTTTTACCGATAAAAACTTGATTATATTTACAGTTAGTAGATATTTACTATCGCAATGTTTATTTTACAAGTGTGATGTATGTGTGTCAAAGTTAATTTTTTTTTTCAAAAAAAAATTTCCTGCAGTTGCAAAATAAAAAAACTTACCACAGTTGAAAAAATTAAATAGCAGGTCAATTATCTGACTTTCTGGTCTATCATCAGAAATAGTAAAAAAATAAAAATAAAAAAAAACACAATATACTTAAAAACACGATTCTCTAATGAGCAATAAATTGCCCTCAAAGTTTACTTATTCATTCATAAATAATATGTATTAATGATTGTAAGATTCACGTGAAAAGGAAAAAAATACGCCCACAGTCTCATTTTGCATTTGCAGTTTTTTCTGTAACACTGACATTGTAGAAAAAAGTGAATTGTAAATCGACGGATTAGATTGTAAACCTGCTAACGCACAATTATGGAATTGACGAGCAAAAAACCTCACAGAATCTTATTGATTTATAGATAAAAAAAATTTTTTGTTTGTGATGTTTTTTGCTCGTCTTGTAAAATTTCGTAATTGTGTGTTAGCAGTTTTACACTCTAAATCATCGAAATGTATCATTGTTTTTTTTGTATATATTAAAATTGTGAGAATGTTGAGGAAAAATATATACTGTTAAATCATTAAAGTCTATTATTTGATCCGAATTTTTTTGCAAATTAGAAAAAGAAAAATTAATTGAAGGTAAAAAACTTAAATTATTCAGCTTAAAATAATTGTTAAATTTAACATTTTCTTGTCAATAATTTACAAAAACTATATTAATATTCTTATATTATTTATAATTATAAATATAATTCAGTCTTACACTTTTTCTCCAAATTCGGCTTCGTAAATTACTTTTAATATATCTATTTCCACTCTGGATCGTATTTTCGGCGATAATCGTCTCAAGCTCCCTGCTAATCTTTTGCAAAATGCTTCCACTTCATTTACATCATCGGATTCCTGTTTTTTAATATCTACAGACTCATTGAAATTTTTCTCCTCTCTTTCCTTCGATAAATTTGGTGTCTTCTCTAAATAAAAATTATTGAGTATTAGTAAAAAAGTTTCTAATTCATTGAATATAAAAAAAATCAAATATTGAAAACTAATTTATTGAAATAATAACAAACTTATAAAATCAAAAATTGAACCGCCGGATCGTAGAAGGGCATATAGCCAATGTAATTCAAATGGGCTATATGCCCTTCTACGATCCGGCGGTTCAATTGTTAATTAAAGTAATTGTGTACTTACTCTTTTCTTTTTTTTGATGTTCGATTGTTGAATCGTTCATATTTGAAGCTGGACTCATTACATTTGAATCAGAATTTACATCCACTGGTAATGACGATATTTCATTACTTGCATTTCTGAAAAATTTCAATAAAATTAACAAAAAATTTCAATAAAATTAACAAAAAATTTCAAATATATTAACAAGTTTCTTTTTCAATAAAAATAATAAATTTAATAAACTTTATAAATATGAAACATACTTTGATTGTTTATCAAAACTTTGAAAATTAGTTGCATTCACAGATTCATTCGAGTTTTGATCTTCTTTTCTGCGTTTACATCTCCTACTAGGAAGTGTTTTTATATCTGCAAGTAAATAAATCATATTTAATAAAAAAAATTATTTTTAAACATTTTTACATATAAACAATTCAAAATTTTTTTATTCTCCCGCTCTTATACGTATTAATAACGGCCATGCGCGAAAATTGTCGTCTGCTAAAAAACAATACAAAACAAAAACTTATTTTGACAATCCAATTAAAAACCAGATAAAAATAATAAATCATGATTAATTACTACTGACCCTGTTTTATAATTAAAATATCTGTAAAAATTTTGATTTCTCTGCAATATGTGATTCAGTTGTTTCGGTTTCATTTGTTTTTTTGTTTTTGTAATTGACGTGAATTTTACAAGTGACTTGATTTCAATGCTTCAGTGCAATTAAGCATATATGAAATAAATATTCTCCTTAGTTAAATATCACTGAATTGAAAAAAATAAAAATGAAGGCCGCTAATTTAATTTCAACGAGAAACTGTTTTAAAACGATAATTCGAAACCGGTTAGTATTTATCTAAACATAACCTATAAAGTTGATAACCACCTGAGAAAAAGAATATAAATTAATGAATATTTATAAATGTAGATCAACGGAACCAACAAGGATAATGGAAGCAGTTGTAAAAGCAAAATCGCCAACAATTGACATTGCGGATGTTTCTAGATTCTCGCAAATTAGCGAGACATGGTGGAACACCTCAGGCGAAATGAAACCACTTCATGCATTAAATCCACTAAGGGTACAATTCATCCGTGATGGATTAGCGAATATTGGACACGAGGCACCTGATCCCTGTCAACCCCTGGAGGGAATTTCAATCATAGAAGTAGGTTGTGGTGGTGGAATCTTATCGGAACCTTTGGCACGTATAGGTGCTGATATGACTGGAATAGATCCATCCAGCGAATTAATTAAATGCGCAAAGAAACACGCTTCACTAGATCCTTCATTATCAAAGCGTTTAAATTATATTGAAACTTCAGTCGAGGAATTGGCACAATCGAATACGAAAAAATATGACGCTGTTGTGGCTTCTGAGGTTTTGGAGCACGTCGCCGATCAAGAAACATTTCTCAAAGTAAGCCTTGATTTTCTTAAATTCCTTTTCTTCATTAATGGAATTTAATATTTATTTATTCAATATTGAATATTAATATCAATTTATTCTATTACTTCAATTAATTTAATTTCAAAAATTTTTGGGAAATTAAACTAATTTATTGGGATTTTAGTACTGCACAGATATACTAAGACCTGGTGGTTCAATTTTTCTAACAACAATGAATAAGACATTTCCATCTTGGCTTGGAGGAATAATTGCAGCGGAATATATTTTGAAAGTGGTTCCAATCGGAACTCACGATTGGAATAAATTTATTTCACCACGTGAAACACGAAGATTACTGGAAAAGTGTAAGTTCATTTAAATAAGTCTGTGAAAAATTGATTTTTATTAATTACTTGATTGTGTTTAAACTTTAAAATTGTCAATAATTTAAATTTTCAGACAACTGCAGAACTAAATTGATTCACGGAATGATGTATAATCCGTTGAAAAATGAGTGGCACTGGTCTTCATTGACACCTATTAATTATGCGATTCATGCCATTAAGAATGTGGAATAGTTTCTCGTTACAATAAGTGTTGTAAATAATTTTGTAAACATTTACAAGTTTACTATAAAAGATTCTTTAAGAACACAGAATTATGCTTGAAAGCAAATTTTCTAGTTTTCATAAGTTTTCAACAAACGTGATAATAAAGTTTCCTTTAACAATATTTAATGGCAATTTCAAAGTTGAGTTTTTCATTAATAAAATCCTTAATTAGAAATTTACAAAAAAAAGTACTTACCAGGTACAACAGGAGCTTCTCGCCTTTCATGTTTAATTTCGGAAAACGTCTTTTGCACCTCAATAATAAAGTCTTCGTCAGAAATAGACGGCATTATGCGATCACAGTAAAACCAATCCTCCAAATCATTATTATCCAAATTTGCAAATTCCGGTAATTTTTGTAAAATTGTTAAAAATTCTAAATTTGTTGGTGATGAATCAAATTCAGAACATCTGGTGTTGACTTTCATTTCAGTCAGTACATTATTCCATAAACTACTAATTGTGAACGGTTTTATTTCATTCCATGATGTGGCGAGCCAGTGAAGAATTTTATTTATTGTAATTTCATTTAAATATTCAGTAACGGTTCCACCGTTCTTTATCGCAAAATGAAGTCTAGTGAGAAATTGATAACGATATCGTCGTTTAATATTTTCGAGAATACTCTCTTCCATACGAATCAAACGAGTCACTTTTGGCAGAAGGTACATCGTTTTTATATCACCGACTTGCAAAATATTCTCATCGAGCAAAACACTGTGATCATCAAGTATTAAAACGGCCTTTTGAGAAAGAGATTTTTCATCCAAAAAAATGCCAACAGTCGGTACAAATTCATCTATAAACCAGTCATGAAAAATATCCTTATCCAACCATGAGAATTTTTGATTCTTATAAGTAATATTATCCATTTTTGAATTTGTATTATTTTCATATTTCTCGTCGTCTTCTTTTCCAATAATCATTGGTGGTAATTTTAAATTTCCTGTCGCATTGCAACAAACTACAATTGATAAACGATCGTGTTGATTGTCAGAAAAATTTCCCAAATCGAAAGATTTCGACGGTGGTAATTTATGACAGAGAAAAGTCTCACAACAAATAAATATCTGATCGGGAGTTAAATTTTCCTGTTCAATAAGAGTTTTGAATTTATTGGAAAATATTTGGCAAGGCTCTTCAGAGACAAAGAGCTGTTCAGGATTAATAGTAATTCTATGTTGTTTTCTCCATTTATGAAGCCAACTATCGCTTATTGCCTGAAATATCCAAGATGCTCCCAATTGTTCCTTGAATTCCATTGCCTTGAGACGAATCATTGGACCAGTTACGGGAATTCCTTGTTTTACACATTTCACGTACCAAAAATAAACGATTTCGTCCAATTGTTGATTGTACACTTGACTGAGATTTTTTCGATTCGCACCAACCACGTTCTCTGGACTTGTTTCGTACCATTTCTTTAGTTTGTCTTTAACACTTATCCATTGTTGAACTACTTTCTGATTGATACCAAGTTCTTTTGCAATTGCCAACGAACTGTCACCTTCCTCCATTCTTTTCACAGCATCCCATTTTTCCCTGAGAGATATTCGCTGACGTATTATTTTCTTATTTTCCCCTGTTGGGTCCATATTTTCCTCGCAAAATTTTAATTTTCAGGAACCTATTTTAAACAAAAATTTATTAAATAAAAAATCATAAACCTAACCTCTATTTCACTCATTTTGCATTGTTAATAAAAATAAATATATAGTACAACACACTTTTAGTAAAAACTTACAAAAATCTTTTGTCTCCATATTTCAACAATTTAAAAACAATTGAATAGTTGTCACATAATAGTTATTTATTGATTTTGTTGTTATTGTTTTGACATTTTTGAGCATGTCTGCTCTCTGCTTTTGAGTTTTGACAGGTGTCTTGCAGGGCTGACAACATTAAAATTAAAAATTAAAATCTTATTGTTAAAGTATATAAAGATATAAAAATATATAACAAATTTATGAAGCAGAAATAAAGTTACTTTAATGCTAAATAATAAAGAAAAAACCGCAAACTAACCATGAAGGAAACAAATTTAATTTGTTGAATTAATTCTAATTTGAATTGAATTTTTTATTTTAGAAATGCGAAGGCGCAGTCGCGAAATCTAGCAGAAGGTTTTTTTTTATTAAAAGTGTGTTATCCCTTTAATTGGTACCAAATTGGTACATTTTTCTTATTTTTTTGTGTGAAAACAGTGTTTTTCGAGAAAGTAAATAAAACATTATTAATTACATATGTACGAGATTCGTATTACTTAATATTAATTTCCAAAATAAACACACTTGTATGTATTTATATAATAAAATATTAATAATTCAGTCTGTTCAGTATACATTATACTTTGTTCATATATTTACTGACGATAGAAAGTATTAATATTCACAATTTTTAATGATTTTTTAAATTTATCATAACTGGATAAAATTAAATAATTGATATACATAAGTGGACTTTCGTACTTCTGCGTAATAAATATTATTGCGTCAACATGGGAATTAGTGAAATAAACTTATGGGTTTTAATTCGTAGGTATGATCAATTGGGTAAGTTTATTATTGACTATGTAAGAAAAATGTCATTTACTTAATAAGAATTACAAATTCATGACATTAATTAAATTTTTAGATTCTGAAGAAGATGTGAAAGATTTGGAATCTACTTTGCGTCGTGTTACATTACCTTCAGGGTCAACATTAGATGAATTGAAATCATCAATATATTCCTGGATAGGCGTCGAAGAAGATTCCACTACGGTTTTAAAAATTAGACGTCACGACAATAATCTTATTCCACTTTCTAGTTTACTAAGCGGATCATCAAAAGACAAGTTGGTATTTTCATTCTGTTCTCATTTATCACGTGGTGTTTCTTTGTTTGGAAAGTTTTATAATGATTTTCACTTAATTTTTCTAGACCTTTCATTATTGACATTGTTCGTGTTCACCAATTTTGTAAGTACTCGACTCTTATTTTTTTATTAATTTTGTATTCACTCCGTATATTTTGCTCCACTATCTTTTTATTTCTAAAAACTGACGTAATCCAGATTTTAATATTTTTCTATATTCTCTCAACAGGTCCAGTGGAAAAGCGAACTATTCCACCAGGATACATTGATGCCTTGAAATCAAAATTGGCAAATTTAGAAAAAAGGGTAAAGCAAAAAATACAATTATTTTTTGTTCATACGAAGAATTAGGTTGCACTGCGTAAAAAATTTTAATAAATTGAAATTCAGATAATTTGAGATTTGAATTTGAAAGAATTAAATTTAAAATCGATTGAAGTTCTAATTAATAAATTTCTTCTTAAAAATCTGTATTTTCGAAAAATAAAAGAAAATAAATATTTTCAGGTGATGGCAGCGGAGTGTGCTTTACCGGAAGTTGCTTCAGCTCATATCCAAGCAGTCGAGGAAGCTGCTTCACAATTAGCAACGTGTGTAGGATTTTTAGATCGGAGATTAGACGAATTAGTGCCAGCCGACTGGAAATATCAAATCGGTACTGTTCATTCCATAGCATCATAGAACTTAAAAGAAAGGAATAATTTTTTTATTTTCTTAGATCTGATTATAATAAAACTTGTGCAATACCGTATTTGACAAAAAAAAGAACAAAAGAAAAGCTGATAAAATTTAGAATAAAAATTTTAAGGCAGTATTATAGATAACATAATTTATTTTGTTGATTATCGTACATATTTTATCGCTTAGGCACTGCCTCGAAAAATAATTTAATTAAAGTGTAAAACACTTAAAACTTAATTCAATGCAGTATAATCTATATATCAAGTTTCGAAATACTTTTTCCACTTTTTATATAAACAACACTAATGCAATATATTGTATTGAATCTCCACGCAAGTATGAATGACAATGACAGTTTTACAAATTATTTCAAGAAAAGAAAAAAATTTAGATCTGTTTTATGTATTCAAAATATTGTTATTGTTATTGCATAAATTATTGTATTAATCTATCAGGTAAATTTACAGGAAATTGTTAACAATTCAAAAATTACGATAAAAATGAAAAGCTTAAATAAACTTAAGAAAATTTAACGTTTAATTTAAAATTGAACATTGTAATTTCTGTTTTAAATTCGAAGCTAATTAAATTTTTAATATTAGGTTTTATTAAAAATTAAACTTAAGGTTCACAAAAATTAAATGTACAATTTATTAAAAATGTAACTGAAAAATTATTGTTTTTTTCTTTTTTTTTTAACTCATTATTAACATTGAATAACGAAAGCCAAAGTTAAACCAAACTTGTAAAATATATTAAATATATAAAAATTACATAATGGTTATTAATTCTACCATATATCTGTAAATTATTTTAAAGTAGATATAAAAAAGATATTGGAGTTTATTTTAGAAATTGTTTTTAATTCGTCTTTTTAAATGCAAGATATTTTTTAAATTCACATTATTTTTTTCACAAAAGAAATAATATTAAAGTTTTTACATAAGTACTGGAAATGTATTTAAAAAATTTGTTTTTCAAAAACATTTCATTCTAATTACGAAGAATACAATTATTCACTCTTATAAAATAATAAAGGACATACAACAATGTCATTTGTTCGTGAAACCAATTTATAATTAAAGTCGTACGAAATTTTTTGGTTCAAATGTTTCTTTTTTTCTTAATTTCAATTAAACACTTAATACTTTAAGATATTTTTTTTCTTCATTTCTGAATGCTTCACAGGTATTCAAAAATATAAGTTATTTCTGTACAAATGTAATAATACATGGAGTACAATTTTATATAGAAAATAAAAATTATATATATCACGAATTTTCTGTTAATTCTAATTATTTTTTTTTTATCTACATTTATGTAATTTAAGTTATTTAAAACTAATTAACTTGTGCAATACAATTTTTCCGCATATAACTCTGTGTTATATCATGCATAAAATTGACATTTAATGATTTTTCACCTTTTACATATATATATATATATATATTTATTAAAACTTATATGAATATTAAAGAAGTAAGATAATTATATGATCACTTCTATTGAAATTAGTGAAACATTATTCGATATAATAATTAGTAATAATAATAATTAAATTAAAATTACAAAAATATAACAAAAACAAGCAATTAATTTCTGCTTTTATTTTAATGTTCGACATTTTTATTTCTTTGGTAAGTTACGTATTTTTATAGCACATGAAAATAATTTTTTTTTCTTTTTTTTAATATTCTTTACTAATTAAGTTCATAACGAATAATGTTTTTTTCATAAGAAGCAGCAAAAAATAACTATGTGCTATAATAATTATAATAAATGAAAAAAATGCATTCTACTTTCTAACACATGAAGTAAAAAATAAATATAAAAACGCAACGAAAAAAATGACTAACATATTTTATATAATATATATATTAATTTTAATGTACTTATAAAGTACTTAACTTTTCAATTGTCTAAAGACGTGCTTTTTTAAATTTGTGTTAATTACCGGTTCATTATTTACAGTGACAGAAATTCACCATGAATCACAATATTTTCGTTTTTAAAGATATTCTTTTTTTTTGTCATAAATAGCTTGACATTTTTAAAAACAGCGAGATAAATAATGATTTATGTAAAGTATGCGATAAAAACTGTACATGATATTGATATCACTTTTTCTTTTAGAACATGCTGAAATAAAATATTTCTCATATTAAACATTGAGGCGATTTTTTAATTTTCGGTCTCGAAATTTCTGGTGTTTCACAAGAAATTTCATGCCGTGTTATATCATTATTAAGAAGTGTTAATTGAATATCCGTTTTTTTCTCACTCGTTTGAATTTCGACATTATAAGTGTTTGCCAATTGTAATGCCGCGGAAAAATAGCGTGCAGCTTCACCGGGTGATTGATTGACAATCAATTCTTCAAAGAGAATTCTTCGTTCCAAACTTTCTTCCAATTTCTTCACAATACGATCACTGTATTCGTGAATATGAAATGGGGGTCTTCTCTCAACTTCCTCGAGTTTTGGCCTAATCATCTCATGCCATCGAGCAACACTTTGTTCCAAATCAGTTCTTACGTCAAATTCTTGATGAATTTCCTTCATTCGCGATTCAATAATCTGTTGATAATTTAAAGTTGAATGGAGAGGTGATTCTTCTTCGACATCAAAATTTTCAGTCTCAAATATTTCGGCGTCATAGGTTTCTGAGACATGAGGCGAATCGGGTGGTGTATTTGTTGTATCGAAAATAACAATTTCCGGTGATGTTGGACGTGGTGAAAATCCAGCGTCACTGTCACTTGTCGAGATATGCTCAGGTGTTGGTGCAAGTGTTTTGAAACCCGTTGAATTTGAGAGGGGATCCTTTTTCGTGAATGTTGGAAAAAAACCGAGTAGATCCATTGTAATGGTTGTTGCCGCCTCGTATTGAAGTACATCGTAACATTGTCTACTCTTCAAACAGTCTTCGAATGATTTTTGAATATCACTCAATTCCTCTGTAATTTGAATTCCGTAATTAAAATCAATAAAAATTTCCAATTAAGGAAGGCATGAAAAGGAAAAAATTAAAAGTTCAAATTACCTGTTTTTAGAGGCAAAAAAGGTCTCGATGGAGAATACATATTTAATTTTTTTAACGGTGATTCCGGGGATTCGTTCGTTAAAGATTCAAATAAACTCCGTTTTCTCTTACTACTCTCTGCTGGAAGCTTTCGTTTTCGCTGCATTAAAAAATCATCACATTAAAATGAATCTTCAAAGTAAGGTGCAATTTAAATATTACTTAAATTAATTATTTAAAATTATTGATTACATTAAATTGGGTAATTAAAAAAAATGTAAAAAATGTTTTCCCTGTAAATGAAAAATACCATTAAATCATATTAAGAAACAAATTAAAAGTAATTCAATATTAAATATTAGTTTTTAAATATTAATAAATTATTCGGAAAACATTACCGAAGTCTGTTTAGTTTTTAATAGCGAGATATGACAGGGAAGTTTGAATTTTGTCCTGGACTTTGGTAACGTTTGTGGAATTCCCTGATCGAATGGTATTGGTTTCCAGACATTTTTATCCAAATCATTAACAACACAAACCATATTCTTCGTTCGTTTACTTCTGTAAATTGAAAAAATTATCACATTTACAACAATAAGTCCAAGAACATTAAATTACGTTACTTATTATAGAAATAATGTTAATTTAAAAATTTTTTTAGTTTAAATATTTAAAATACCTTCTTGGAGTAGTTTCAAAGTCTTCAGATTCTCCTGAACGATAACCAGAATCAGTTTCGTTATTTTCAACTAATTCGGTGTGATTTTCCTCGATGGATTTTGATTTTTCATTTAAACATTCAGCGGGATTTTTATTAGTATTCAAAGGTTCGGGATTTTCTACTTCTTCAGTATCATCATCGCGATCCATTTCGACGTCATCGAAGTGAGAGGGTTCATCAGACAAATCTTCTGTCTGATCTACTTCCATATTCTCTCGAACGGTTTCTGAAATTTCATAGTTTGTACTTTCTTCATTTCGGGTATTTTCAATAGATTCGGAAAATGCTTCGGTTGGTTCATGTGATTTGTCATGTTGAATTGAAGTTTCAGTTTCTTTAGTCTGAATAGTTTCGGTTGATTCTTTGTTTTGGGGAGTTTCGATAGTTTCAGAAAATGTTACGGTCGATTCATGCGATTTATTTTGTTCATCTGCAGTTTTTAACGTATCATTTTCATGAATTTCTTCTGACACATTGTCAACTGATTCTAATATTGTGTTGCTTTCAGTCGCAGTAGTTTCATTACTCAGGAAAGAATTTTCGATCTCGCTTTGCTCATTTCTTGTGTTATCACTTAATGAAAAATATCCGGTATCTTCCTGTGTAGATTCATTTACATGGGTTGTTATATCAGGCAAACTCAAAGCAGATAATTCAATTTGAAGTATTGGCGTACTTCGAGCCAAATCAGCAACCCGAAGATTCACTGCATCAAAATCTAGAAATAAAATTGTAAACTTTAACAAAATTCTCAATTTATAAGCGAAAAGGTGAATTTTCCGAAAGTAAATGATAAAAAGATGTTACGTAAAATAAATTAACGTGCATAACTAATTTTCATTTATCAAAATTATAATTAAGTGCAAGTTTTAATTAATAATTGAAGATTAAATTGTTTAAAATTTGGAAAAAATTGAAATTGAAATAGATTAAAATTTGTATAATTTGAGATTTAAATCGATTAATTTTTAAATAGATTGAAATTTTGATAATTTTCAGTTGTGATTGATTGTATTTACATTTGATTAAAATTAGAATGAATTAAATTTGTGTACTCACCTGTAGGCATGCATTCATCCACTAACATTCCATTCACAGTTAATTGCTGATTACATCTGAAAATAGAATTTATTGACATTAAACATTGTTTTAAAAATATTTTAAAATCATTATTTTTCAAATATTAATAATTTACTAACCGAAAATCGTATTTTTTCCCTATAATTTCTCCCTGAACATCATAAATGTCAATAGGATTTTGAATTTGCGTAGTCGCTATTTCCAATTGTGGGAATCTTCGATTTAGTAATTTCACAGGTTTCTGTGAAGAAGGCTTTAAGTTAATATTCTTGCCTATTTCTTTACTCAAGTCGATAAGTTCAAAATTGTCGAAATTAATAGCAGTCTTTCCCGTTCTTCTTTCTTTACTTTTTAACTTGGATTTTTCTTCTTCGGCTCTATTAATGAAAATTATTTATTAACATGTATTAATATACCAGTTAATTGTCATCACACTACCTACTTTTTTCTTTTTTTAAAATAGGTGAATTATTTGGCCATAAAATCAGAGAAAAAGTGTCAAACATTTTTAATTATAAGTTTGTGATATTACTATATTTAATATTAATATAACAAATAGTTATAAATCAAAACTAAAATAAGAATTATCACAAGTTGTTGAAATGTATCAAGAGAAAATTTACTAAAAAATATTTGACCTTTCCATTTAAATTAATAAGAATTATTAACGAAATTTTGCCAATTAAGAAAAAAGTTGAAAAAAGATGACAAATCTTCGAAATAGGTGATAAAATCTAAAAAAGAAGGAAAACATGTTAATAGGTGTTATGTGATGACTAGAGAATAAATGAAAAAACTAATTATTAATAAATAAATAAATAAATAAATAAAAATATTAATAAATAGCTTACTCATGCTGAATAAAATTTTCACTGAGAACGCAAACTTCTTTGCCTAAACAATCGACTCTTTTGGTAAAAACTTCCGTGGAATTCTGCACAACAAAAGCAGCTTCTCCGTAATTTATTTCTCCAGGATTTTCCAACAGAGCATAGTACTTCCCCAATATCTAAAATGTGAATTAATTAATTTAATTTAAACCAATTATTAATTACATTTAAACCAATGTTTAATGGTAGATAAAAAATCAATTACATTTAAATTACATTAGTAATGTCAAATTTACAAAACTCAAACACCGACTTAAAAATTCAGTTGTTACTTTTATTGTTAAAGAATAAAACATTGATTATGATTGAATAAAATTACAATTTATAATTTAATAAAATAAAATTATAAATTAAAATTATTTTTGAAAGCAGAAGGTATTACCTCAGACAATGGGTACTCCCAGTCTGCTAGTTCTTTTACAGGTTTCATTAGCTGATTAGTCACTTCTTCCAATGAAGACATATTTATTGTCATCTCACAAAAGGATAAAAAATCAATCTAAATTCTGGACAAAATACTCAGGTTAATATATCGTTATTAGAATATAATTATAGGAAACTTAGTGATTGTCAACAGCGACAGGTGATTTATTATTTTTCAATTAAAACTAACTTCAAATAATGTTTTTACTTTTTAATTTAAATTTAATTAGTTAAAATTTAGTAATTTTCTTTAAGAAACAGGTGAATTTTATAATGTATAATTTATACTGTTTGATCGTATAATGATGGTTGATATTCGCAAATTCTTCAAAGTGATGACAACGTCAATTCTAAAAACAAGTCATTTGTAAACATAAGGACGAGCCACTTGGCAACAGCACATTTTTTACGCAATCTTGTAATAAAAATGTTACATGAACGATAACAATTTTGCAAAAAAAGATAAAATGCAACTTAAAACGCGAGCATATGTATTGGGGGTAAAGATGAAAGTATACACAAAAGATAAATATCAACAAAAGAGGAAATTCAATTTAATTTTTGGGAAAATTGGCAAAAGAAAATTATTGTAACTGAAAACTACTAAACTTTAACAAAAAGTAGGAAATATAACGCTAAATTCAAACTTTATACTGTTGACGGACTTGCAAAAAAAAAGGAAATTTCGAGATAATTATTAGAAACGTGCGTATATGAAACTCGTGGAATTAGAAAGGCTACGGTACATTGAAAATTTTATCACATAATACAGAAATAATTTAATGCAACAATTAATTAAAATTTTAGTAAAATATTCTTACCTATTGTACACAATAAATTTATTGTACAACGGTACTAGAATTATATGATGTCGAAGAAAATTAAATTGTATAGCATTGTCGCCATTTCTCGCTTCAATATTATCATCAAGGCTTGAACGCAGTTAGATCATCGGTACACTGAGTTTTTGACAGAAGGGGTCGATCTTCATATACGTAACACTGTAACACTGAGTACTTTCGATATATCGCTATTCGATATAATTCGCGCTAAATTTTAATATTTAATTATTAAAGATATAATCAAATCGGTATTTTTCACGGTTATAGACATATCCCTGAGACGTGAAAGAGAAACTTTGACTGTTTGTTAAATACAATAACTCACGCTTTAATGTTTTTCAAATGACGATCATATCTAAAAAACAAGTATGTAGGTTGTTTTACGTATGTAAAATTCGATGCCTAATTTGATCAATCTACTTTTAATCTAATTAATCTAATTTTAAGTTACTTCTTATATAATTTAGGAAGAATTTTAAATTTAAATTAAGCATATTGTGGACATAGCCTAATATATTTTTACGCAGAATACCGAAGACGTGAAGTGTAACTGTACTTTAACTTCCTAACCCTGATCACAAGTTCATAGTGAACAATCCCTGGTTTATTTTGAATTTGCAAAAAATAAGTTTTATTTTATTAGAACAATTGTTTTCCTGCAATCTTTTTCATTTTAGATAAAGAATTTTTGAAAAGTCATTGTTGGATTCGACCATTAATTGTGAAAATTGGTCAACAATTGTGTTTGTCAGGCTTTTCATTTCTGATAATAACTGTACCCTTATCCCCTCTCCGTTAAAATTCAAGAAATGGATAACGACGCTTGTTCGTTTGTTGCTTGCAGCTCACCACAGTTTCTCGTAAACCGTTGAAAGTGTTGTGTTTACTTTCTCAAGGTAAACGCTCTCCTGTATACCTGAGTTTAATTATCTCCGCAGAGAGCCGGGAAATTAATTTTTCCAAATTCTCTCACAAGTTGGTTTAATTAATCAAACTATAAATATTGAAAAATGGCAGTAACTGAGTGTTACGGGATGATAAAATATATTCTTGTGTTCGTGAATCTTATATTCTGGGTAAGTTTATTTCCGCCCTTCTAGAGATGTACATATGTACTTATTTTAGTTTTCTTCTTCATTTTTTTTCAAACCCACAATTTTACACACAATTTTATAAATAATATTCATTTAAACTGCTTTATAAATTTCTATTATTTTATTCATCATCGTAGTTTTTATACATTTTTAAAAATTTAGAGAGCAGAATTCACTTTTCTGTTTTTTATTTACAGCCCTGCCCTAAGTTAATTTTTTTTAAAGGCTTTTTTAAGGTGTGAAAATTAAAAATTGTAAATAATTTCGAATGAATGATTAAGATAAGTTGATAAGTTGTTATTAACTATTGAAAATTAACAAACAATGATACAATTTTCAACAATAAAGCAGATTTTATCCTGGGAAAAATAGTTCCGGAAATTCTGTTTTATTCCAAATTAATTTAATTTCATCGATTCCATTTTTTTTTCATTCTCTTGTAATTTTTCTCTAATTTATTTATTTTCATCATTTAATAAAATCTAAATTAAATTTTATAATTACCAAAACTTGTTTTTATGGGATTGTATATATTTACTACAGATTGTTTTATTTACAAAATTCCATTAGAAACAGGCAAAATATTCCGTTATCTGTAATGTGTTTACCAGTTTCGATTTATGAATCGTATAGAGAAAATCATAAATATATTTCAATCTTTCTTTAAATGAGGGGAACATCTGCTCACACAGATTACAAAGGACACATATTTTCTTTCATCAAATTAGCATTTTCACCAACAAATTTTTACCATACAAGACTTTAATTTCAAAAATTCATTATATTAATTTCAATTTATAATTTTATAAGCAGTTTATTATTTTATTGAGTAAATGATTTGATTTATAATTAATTTATAATTATGATCACTAAATTAAAGGAAGTGATGACCAAAATTATTACACATTAAAATTAATTTTGAATAATTTAAAAAAAGGAATTAGAAATAATTTCCGGAATTATTGATTTTTTTTCCTTATACAAATTTTATGAATATTACTAATAAAATATTATAATGAGAAGTCTCGTTAGATAAAAGTACTTAGGAATACAGTTTCCATTATACAGACTAAAGTGTGAAATTCTTAATGTCTGTGAATTCAAGTCTTGTTTTAGTGAATAATGTTGAAAGGGAGTACCAAAACGCTGAAAACATCTTTTCTACGCGCACGTGCTGCTCATGTTGAAATTCGATTCTAAGATTAGCTGTGCATACGATAATATACTTATGGTAGTCTAGCCCTATTGATTTCAATTTAGAAATTCCAAAAAAAAATCACAGACAAATTGATAAACATTTCACGAAAGAGAGCCAAAGGGATACATGCAGATTCTTCTCACAAGATTATTGAAAAGAACTCAATGACGAAACTCAAAATTAAAACATGAGTACTAAAAATACAGTAATAATGAAATCATAAATATTTTTATACTTTAGATGATCTCACGTCTAAGATGCATCATTGACTATAAAATACAGAAGACAAGTGAATTCACTTTGCTGTACTAGTTAAATTTATTTTGTTATTTTAGTTGAAAAATTTTTTCTAAAAAATCCTATTTGAATTTTTATTTAAAAAAATATTAATTAGTAATTAAAATATTCAATTTAATTCACTTTTTATAAATTATTATTTTTATAATATAAAATTT